>JASDQU010683193.1:4140-34110 GCA_032191745.1 Picea mariana
ATCTGCGCACCCAGAATTGACAGTCATTGGTAATATCAGGGCTTCAACTTGCGCGGGTGATAAAAAATGTAGAGTGGTCTAGGGAAAATAACTATTGTTTGTGGAGGCGCTACATGTCGGCTAGAGACATGCATCAGCCCCAAAAGTAGAGAAGTTTCAAACCTCTTTTCGCGGCCCTGATATGCGCATGTGCTTTTAGCGCCCTATCCCAGGTCGACAAGTGGCCTCTCTCTCCCGCTCCACTGTCACTTTCACCCCCTCACACCTATCCTCCACTAATCACCCTCTCAACCTATCAACTTCCACCTCTACATTCACCCTCTCATCTCCTGACATCTGTCTTCCCAATCACCTCCACCTGTATATATTATCCTTGGTTTGCCTTGCTACCGTAACCAGTCCCTCGCCTCCACGTCTTTCCCCTTTGCCACATCACCTCCATCCCACTACACCTCAACTTCCGTCTGTGATACCCCACTGTTCCTTTCCAACCTCTATGTCTCCTCTACTTGGCCATCACACAACCCAGTAGCCTGTCCATTGTGCCATCTTCCCGCCAGATCCTCGTCCACATCCACGATGACCTAGTCATCTCTGCAGGCATCCAACTCAGCTCCAGGTGGAAACATGCAGAGGCTGCCACGTCTCCCAAGTGCAGAGTTGACTTGGGCCTTCTCTAATCCTAATGAAGTAGTTATTGGGGCAGGTCGTGGTGGTTGAACATTGTTTCCACCATAAATGGAAAGCCCCAAAAAGGACTGTTAGCCAGTCGATTCATCTGCAGGTTCATTCTGAGATGCGATTACGTCTGACAGAGCTTACTTCCGATAGGAGACTGCATGCATAGTCTGTCAGGAAGCATGCAGATGCAAAGCCTTTAATGCAAAGAT
The DNA here is from genome assembly GCA_032191745.1 of Picea mariana. Classification (NCBI taxonomy): domain Eukaryota; kingdom Viridiplantae; phylum Streptophyta; class Pinopsida; order Pinales; family Pinaceae; genus Picea; species Picea mariana. Next base: position 5,031 of record JASDQU010683193.1, read on the forward strand.
CCTGGCATGCCTCTACTGCAGGAACAAATGTTTTTGGTATAAGTATGGAGTTCTATCATTTTTGTAAGGGTCTTTGGTTGAGAAGACCTCCCATTTTGTAATATGTTTTAACACCAGATCTGTGCCTGGTTATGTAATCGATTTGAGACTTTCAGTTAATAGATGTCGGTTTCTTTCCATCTCTCTGTAAACATTGTGTTAAGACACTCGGAATTGGAGGATCCAGTCGAGGGTTGTTATGTTGTTGTAATGTAGGTTTGATTACACTAGCATAGTGATCAGTTTTAATCAGATCCCCCTATTATATTTTTCCCTCTCGCATCGAATGACTTGGAATTGGAGGATCCAGTCGAGCTATTGCAATTGCAGGATGATGGAGGTTTGATCATACTGCAGCTATAACTTTTTCCTTTGGAGACACATTTCAGTGTCTGAAATTTGGGTTCGAGAACATCATCAAGCCCGAGTTTTTCCCCTCAAAGCTGCTAGAGAGCCAGATGCCCATAGCAGTTTTGTTTGTTTTCTCACCAAGTCTTCCCTCTTCTCTCTTTTAAACTCAATCCAGTGACTGAAGTTAATGTGGCCCTCACTTCCATGTGCATTTCTTGTCTGGTTCTGTGTTGTAACATCATTCTAGTGCTGAGTTTTGGCCATCGACCATCCACTTTAAACCAACATCCACCCCAAAACACTGATGGGTACTGGGCTCACCTCTGCTACAATCTAGGGGTGACTTCTAGTGCTAATAGGTCAAATTCCCAAAATCACAACTATAGAGATCGTGCAACTCAACAATCTTCAGATTGATACTTGGTAGGTGATCACAACCATTGATCATGTTAGCACTCTATAAATCTATTCGACTGAATAGACAAATGATAGAGGTAATTGTTTCAACCAACTTTAGAGCTGAAGACTAGGCAGTTCAACTCAGAGAGGGCTATCACATGTCACTTGATATATCTAGGGAAATTGGTGGCTAGATTTGGTTTGTTTTGGGGGTTTTTTAAATAAAGTTGTTGGCGAAAAGGAGGGAACATTATGGGCTATGGAGTGAAAATTCTGAAAGTGAAAAAAAACAATGCATTGATTTATGTAAATCTCTAGAGGACAAAGGCTAAAGAAGGCAATGACTCTAAGTTACTCTTGAAATAAAAATACACGTAGGGAGATGAAGAAAAAAAATAACTGCATCAGAGAATTACTGAAATGAATTCTGAATTAGTTAAGAAGACAATCACATAGTTTAAATTGCTTAATCCAAGAGCATCACAGGACGAATTTTGGTCCTTTAAACTCTCCAATTTAAATAGAAGAAAATGTAAATGAAATGAAAAGTTATAGGAAATACATACAATGAAAGGAAACAAAGCTCATATCACCACCCGTTAGAATCTTTTCATAGAGACTTCAAGATCTTATTCATTTGTATTCAATTCAAATTCAAAAAATTTACAAATAGAGTTTGATACAACCAAAAGGTGCTCTTGCACTTCTGCCAACATTAGTTACTTCTCATCTTTCAATACTTATACAATCTAAATAGAGACCAACTAAAACCTAAATGTTTCAACTTCTGTAATAGTTTTGACTGACAGTTTCGGATATACGAAACAATTTACAATAATTAGCAAAAAGAAAATGTTTCAAAATCATGAACAATTTCTCTGACTGCCCAACTTCTTCTGCACCATCTGTCTTTTTATGATCTCCTGTCAGTTTTGCAAGACTGATGACACCTGGAGATCACCTATTAACTCCAAGGACATTGCGCTTTGTTTTAACGAAGCGTACGATTTCTTTCCATTGTAGATAAGAGGGGATTTCCTAATCCATCATTTCTTTGATTAAAATTTCCAAGTCAATGCATGTAGCATAGGACATGGTTGGCATGCTGACCTTCACTATCTTAAACTTATTTAAAATCTCAAAATCCGTAGCTAAATGCTCTACTAGACTTGGGCCTTTTAGACTTTCTTCCATATCTTCAAACCTAGAATGATCCATCCTGCATTGCATGAGGAGAGAGTGATAATCCTCTTGATTGTATAATGAGCCTTTTCCATCCCAGAATGATGGAAGGCCTTTGGTAAACAATTTTTCAAAAGCATCTCTAAACTCATGTATGCTTTGCTCCATTTGCATAGCTTTATTCTGGACCGATCTAAGTGGATTGTGCTTGGAAATGATCCTCCTGGCTGAAATGATCAATGCAGTCTTGTCTCTCACACTGATGGTAGGAAGGTCAATAGTTGGTATGGTATTTAGTAGGTCATTGGAATTTTGGGCCCATTCTAAGGGCTTCTTTGCTAATACTTCATTTACAACCTTGCATCTATTCTGAGCTGTAGCAACCATATTGTCTTTGTCGTTGATAAAATTTAGGTAAACCCTAAATTTAGTAGCCTCCAGAGCGATAGCATCGCATATGATATGTTTGGCCCCTTGCAATAACGTTTTTCCCTTTAACCTGTTTTTTAGCTTATTCACTCTCTCCTGCAAATCTTGATTTTCCCTGTGGAGTTGAGCCATGTTCTCATCCTTCACCTTCATTTCTTGCCTCAAATTTTCCATGTTTTCTTTGAGACTTTTGACCTCATTTTCTTCCAAGATCACCTGAGACATGGCATGGACCATCCCCTCAGCACTTGATTCAACCTCTGTACAAGTGGGCACAATGATTTCCATGTCCGATGTCGTTGCTTGCATTTGTAACCAATCTTATTTTTCTTTCTCTAAATGCAATACCTTAGCTTTGTAATTGAGCACCTCTTGTCTTAAGCTTTCCTTCTCATGCTCCAAAGTGGTCAATTATTCCATCTGTGGATGATCTGTAGGCGACATCTTCAATTTTTTCTTTAGGCTCTGGATCAGTTTATCCTTTTCATCCAGAGAAGCTTTTATCCCCTGGGGGCCTTCAAATTCCAGCCTCTTAACTTGTGTCATCCAGGCTTTGCTTGACACCTTTTCTTCTTTTAGCTGTCCATCTAGCTTTGATGTATATGTTGTTAATCTTGCAACCTTTAGAGCCAAGCCCAGATAATCAGTGTATAACATGTCACTGAAATTCCTATGAAATTTCACTTTGTCTGGGGTAGAAATGTTCTCATAGTGCATTTTGATTTCAGATACTTTTTCATCATTAGTCACCACAATATTAAATGTCTTTTTCTCGACATCTCTGACTCAAAGCAAGTGAGCCTTACACTGGGAAGTTCGTTCTACTTCTGGTAAAAGGTCCCTTATTTCGATGTTGGCTATACTCCCCTTCACGACATATTTATGCATCAAATCTTCCTTGGACTGATAGACTGCCTCAGGTGTCTGGCTGAATACATGCTTTCTACTGCTGAAAACCTTTGTGTTTTTCTCATTCTATGGCTTGATTTATGTATTGGTTTCTTCACTCCTGGTTGCATTTTCTACCATCTCCATGCTTGTTTTCCCTTTTGATTCTTCTTCTTCCAAGTTAATTACTTGAGAGGGTGATGTGACTCTCATTTTCTTGAGAGTGTCTTGCTGGTTGCTAGCACCCAGGGCCTCTGAATCCTTTCTATTATTGTAGATGCTCATTTTAGGAGCTTTGATAACTAATCTAGGTGAAGGATTCTATGATGGACTCTCCTGGGACGTTGGTTCTATTTGTTTTACTTGATCATCCTGCATGGTGACTTCCATCTCTGCACAGGTCTCTAGATTGGCCAACTTGTCAAATTCTTCGTCATGTTCATGTTCATAGGGACCATGCCTACTCGCCAATCTTCTCTTCTATATGAACTGATGCAGATCATATCTTCTCCATTGCAATTGAGTGAAACCGAATTTATTGAGTTTTGATTGAATTTGGGGTAGACAAGATTTATTCTTCACTACAAAGGGGCCCACCATGAATGGAAATTTCAGATTAGAAGCCTTGTGTGCCTTCAGGAAATGTTCAGTCTCCGAGATAATCTTTTGTCTTATAAACTCCAAAGAAAAGACCCCGGGGGTCAGAGAAACTTGTAACAAATGAGGTCCCTCTTGGTATCCATATACCCAAATCACAGTGGATTGTGTGAAAATCACCCAGTCTCCCACCATGTTCTCTGGATTTCGCTGAAAGAAGTTCTTCATTTCTTCTAGAACCCTTGGCAAATTTGAACCAAAAATAAGACTGTAAACTCTGTACATTAATTTGTCGATGAAGATGAGCATGGTGATTCTCTTACATTTAGCAGAAATAAATGTAGTCTCAGGAAACTTGGTTTTGTTGGAATCTAGAAACATTCTCAGCAAGTGAGAATAGTATTTGAAATGTCTCAAAGAGCTAAAATTGACCAGTTGTTGATGTATATTCTCCGTAATGAATTTGTGAAAACTGACGCAGACTGACTGACCAGAAAAAAAACAAATCAATAGGAACCCTAGCATGACCTCTACCACAAACTTGTGAGTGTCTAACCCTAAGATTTGAATCAGAAGAGATCAGGCCCACTAGACCTCGACGACCATGACGTCCACGCTGGTAGGAAATGATAGATTTTCTAAATGATGTTCAGGCTTGACTATGGTTTGCAAAAATAAGGTTTTAACTTTGGGTGGGCATTCTCTATAAATCATGATCATATTTTGTTCCTCAAAGGGCTCTGACACTGCGGGGGCGAAGTTTGGTGCATTGAGGGTGTGCTAGAGTGACGGACCATCTACTTTAGACAAAACATTTGACCCTAATTTGGTTAGGATGACTCTTTCTTTTTGAGAATATCTTTTAGCACACCAACTCAGGAACTCCGAGAATGGAAAGACTATTTCTATGACATAAGGTATGATGGAGGCTCGAGCCACTTCGAGAAAAGGTATGTGGGTTCCAACATTGTTCAACAAATTCGATTTAGACACAGAAACAGGTGAGACTGTTATCTCAGTGTCGAAGATGTCAAAATCTCTGTCAAATAGGGATTCTTCCCCGGAGGAGGTCTCTTGCTCACACACAGACAAAATGACAGGAAGGGAATTCATGGTGAAGAATACCTGTTAAGCGGCATGAGACACAGGTCTGGGTCGGTTCTGAGCTTTGAAATTTGCAAAGAATCTTTGCGCCAACTTTTCAAACATTCAAATGCTTCAAAGTGTCATAGAATAATGTCGGGGGTCCCCCTTTTATAGGTACCTGTTGACATCGAGGGTTGGAGAAAATGGTTTTTGGGTGGATTTATTTTCACCCCGATGTGTCTCTACTGGTGCCATGTGCCCATGATTTAAACTAGGGTAGTTTTCACCAGCCCGCCCTCCGTTGGTTAATCCTCGTGTTATTTAGATCACCGATATGTTTCTTAGCCGTTGAACTGGGCTACTTTAATATCTACGGTCCACATTTTCCCGACGACTTTGGCATCAGAGATTGGATAAAGTAGTTTTGTCTAGACTTCTTTTTCCCCTGATGCGCTCCTATGGGTGCCATGCATCCCCTGATGATACCATGTCGGTTTTCATCGACCTCCCCTCGATTGCTTAACTTTCACGCTAGTTAAATCTCCAATACGCATTTCAACTGTTGATTCAGGCTGCTTTCGGGATCGATGATCTGTTGAGTTCTCCTTTTCACATTTCAGCTAATTTGTCCATACGTCGCCATATATAGCCTACTCCTCTAATTTTTCACACCTTGGAGGCTATATGATCCCTCTCCAGAATTCTGAAACTTGAAAACCATCTACACATTGTTATAGCGATAACATTGGCTCCAACTGGGGATGTTATCCTCCCCGTGAGGTAGCAAAGAACCATAGACTAAGTGCCTACCCATTGGGTTTTGATTCATCAATGTGATCATAATCTGGTGATTCTTATTTAAACTTAAAACCTACTCAGCATAGCTTAGGGCCTTCACCTCGGGCTTCAACCATGTCATTTTATTTCAGTCTTCCATGATTTTAAAGGAAAAAGTAAGATGATTATATACAATGAATGGTGAGGTGATGATCTTTCAAACAATGTAATGCTTGAGGAACCTGTCATTCACAGGCCCTCCTCCAGTGAGCTCTCCATTACTTTCTTCAAACAGATAGGCATTTCTCCCCTGATAAGCTATGATTTTGAATGGGCCCCGCCATAGGTGGTCAAATTTCCCATGTGTACCTTTATCTTCATTCCTGGCATCCCATCTCAATACCCAGTCTCCAAGTTCGAAGTCATCCACTTTGGTGTGTCTGTGAAAATATTCTTTGATCTTGTCTTGGCGTAGCTGAGCATTATTGAAGGCTTTCTCTCTGGTCTGTTGCACGCTAATGAGTTCATCCTCTCATCTCCAACTGGCATTCATTTCCACTTCTTTATCTTGTAACAACTTCATTACGGGCAATCCCAGTACAGTAGGGAAGATAACCTCTATACCATAAATGATCTAGAAAGGGGATGTGGCAATAGACCTTTTTGTGGATATCCTGTCAGCCCATAGTGCACGAATGAGCTTCTTGTGCCATGCCTTTTTGTTCTCCTGCAACAGTTTTTTGATGATTCTGACCAAGCTTTTGTTCGAAGATTCAGCCAATCCATTTCCTTGCTGGTAGTATGACGTGGAATGACCAAGGTTAATATTGTAATCACTCTAGAAATTTTCCAACTTTTTAGACTTGAAGGTTGTTGCGTTATCTGTTATAATATTCACCAGACATTTGAACCTGGACATGATATTTTCTTCTAGGAATCGAATGATAACACCATCTATAGCTTGTTTGGTAGGAACAACTTTGATCCAGTTAGTAAAATGATCTGTTGCGGTGAGAATCCATTTGTTTTGAGTTGAGGACTGTCGGTGTATTTTTCCTATAAAATCCAGGCCCCACTATCTGAAAGGGGATTCAATGGAAGATACCACAATTTTCTTTTCCCATCGAAGATTTGACATTCATGGAACTTTGACACTTCTTTGTAAACATCAAGGAAAATACCAGGCCAATAAAAACCCGCTCTCAAAATTTTGTGCATCATTGTCTTCCAATAATGGTGACTTCCATAACCAACCTTATGAAATTCTTTGATGGTGTTATTTTCTTCATCTTCTATCAAAAAAATCAATAAAATTCCTCCCGGGTCTTTCCAGTACAACATCTCATTAACAATGTAGAATTTTGTTGCTTTTAGTTTCAAAAATATGGCTTTTGTTTTACTATACTCAGGAGGAGCCTGCAAATTCTTCAACACAAAAATGATGTCTACATACCATGCAGAGTCAAGAAATTTCTGATATATTTGTGGAGTTTCCCCTACTTCCTCTGTCGGGTTTTCTAACAAATCAGTTGTGAAGTTTATTCCTAGGAGTTCGCAGTTTGTTTGTGCCATGAATCTAGCAATTCCTTGTCCTTTGATCAACTTCGTGGACTTGATTTCGAGATCATATTCTAACAATACCACAATCCATTTTCCTCTCTTTCCTTCAGGATCGGGTTGTGTCAAGATGTCCTTTACTGAGCTGCTGGGAACATAAGCAATGGTATGTGAGTGTAGAATGTAGACCCATAATTCTTTCAATGCCTTAACTAAAGCATATGCTTGCTTTTCCATGATATCATATTTTAGAGGAGCGTCTCTCAACGTTTTACCATAGTATGCTATGGAATTTTCAAAGTTTTGTTCATCCTTCTGAAGTAATACACCTGCAATGGTATGTTCTGAGGAAAAAGAGAACAGTATGAAATCTTTCTCAAAATTTGGACTAGCCAATACAGGGGCCTTCGTCAATGCCACCTTGATGTATTCAAAAGATTTTCTGGCTTCATGGATCCATTTGATTTCATTTCCCTTCTTCAACATGTTTGTGATATGCTTTATGATTTCAGCTAAATTTGGAATGAATCTCCTCAGGAAATTTACTTTGCCCAGGAAGGATTGTACTTCTTTTCTACTTCTAGGAATGTTGATATTCAAGATCCCTTCCACTCTGCTAGGGTCTACCTTTATCCCTTACTTTGAAATAATGTGCCCCAAAATTTTTCCTTCTTCCATGGCAAAGTTTGATTTTTTTGGGGTTCAAGGATATGCCAAACTTTCTGCACTTTTCGAACGCCTGTCTAAGATGCTTGATATGTTCTACATCTGAGGTAGAATACACTATAATGTCATCCAGCTATATAACAATGAATTTATCTTTTTCATCTGCAAAATCTATGTCCATAGCCCTTTGAAATTTCGCCCCTGTGTTCATGAGTCCAAAAGGCATTTTGGCATACATAAATGTTCCCCAAGGTGTGATGAATGTCGTCTTTTCTTGATCACTAAGATGTACCATGATCTAGTTGTATCCTGAGAAACCGTCCAACATGGACATCCTCTGGGAGCCTACCACTTTCTGTAAAATGTGATCCATTTTGGGCAATGGGTAGTTGTCCTTAAGAGACACTTTATTCAGGTTTTTGAAGTCCACACACAATCTGATTTCGCTACTTTTTTTTCTAACCGGTACTAAAATGGCTACCCATTTGGAAAATCTCAGGGACATTATGATTTTTTCTTCAAATAACTTTTTTACTTTTTTCTCTATCAATGGTAACAATAGAGGATTTATCCTTCTTAATTTCTATTTGAATGGCTTGTGATCTTCCTTTATTGGGATAACATGCTGGATTATACTAGTATCATAAACCTTTAACTCATCATAACTCCAAGAAAAAACATTAGGGAATTCCTTCATTAATTTTACATACCTTTCTTTGACTTCAGGAATGAGCTTCTTGGATAGTTTAATGATTTTTGGGTCTTTTGGAGTCCCAATATTACAATCTTCCACGTCCCCTTCATCCACTGTGATCTTTGGACTTCTGGCCACATCTTTATTATCGAATAGTTTCTCTAATGGCACCGGAACTTTGGGGATGTTGCTGCTCTTCAGCTATACAATGTCTCTGCCAGCAATCTGGTTTTCAAAGTATCCCTCTTTGGTAAAAGAAGTTTCATCCACATCATCATCACAATATTCATCATCAATGTTTAAGCTTTCTAACTCATTCTCCATTTTGAGGAATTTTTCTATCTGTTTGTCGTTCTCAAAGACTTTCCAGTTCTTCATGTTGTCTGGTATTTTTGGCCTATACTTGACTTTGACCTTGTATCTCTTTTCCATGAAAATTGGGACTTTGAAAACTACCGCCGAGGTAGCTAAAGCATCGAAAACCTGATTTTTCTCTCTTGGAATTGTTGAAAGATTACATTTTGAAAACTTTTTCAAAATTTATAGTACCAAGTTTCTATAAGCTCTCAGTCTAGGATGTTTTTCTTGATAGATGCCTTTGATCTGATTAATGATGAGTTCAAAATCTCCAAGCACAAAAAACTTTTTGACACCCAACTCTCCCAAGACATTCAACCCCAATATTAACACTTCATACTGGACCATGTTATTTGTGTATTCAAAAACAAGTTTCTAAGAGAATACCTTTGCATCTCCTTTGGGGTGATTTATCCATACACCGGCTCCTGCTCCTTCTCTGCATGCAGCTCCATCAAAATTCATTTTCTATATCTGATCCTTTGCATCACTCTTTTGTTCTGAGATTTCCTCCATATGCTATTCAAGTACCCCCTTATTAGCCAGGACGATTCCTGTTTCTTCTTCTCTGGAGCAGAGGTCATTGAAGAAAATGGAGGATCCCAAATCAGTGCTTACTGAGTAGATAGGGTGATTGGTAGGTTGTGATTTGTTGCTGACCATATATTTAAGTAGAACCTCTCTGTAAAACATTCTATCTTGACCAAAAATAGGAATAGTATCATATGACATATCCATCTGGAGGGTTCCCTTTAGCTTTGCATCCCATGACCTGGACAACAACATCCCAAATTTAGGAGGGATATCCATGACCACTACGTCCATCACCATGTTCTTCACTGGTATTTGTGATAAGGAAACCACCATGTCCTTTATCATACCAAGGCATTTCACTTTTCTTGAATCGAAGGAAAATAAGTCCTTATAAGGACTTGTGACTTCGAGACCCAATTGGTCCATAACCACTTTGGGCATTAGGTTGTGAGATGCTCTAGAGTCCATCATAGCATTGTGAAGATTCATGTCATGGATTTTCAGGCTGACATAAAAAGGAGGGACTTCTTCACTTTCATCATTCTCTTCCACCCTTGGCCCAAATAAGAATGTTGGATGATCATCTTGTATGTTCAGAGTGTTATAGGCTTGTCCCAATTTTAAACATCCTGATGATCTAATTTTTGTATTCGCTATTTCTAATCAATTCATTGAAGGGCACCAAATTTTTTATTTTATCCATCTCACTTTCGAAATCAAAAGAAGATGGTGTTTTTTCTACCTCTTTGGTGACCATTTCTTTTCTTGTGAATATTTTCTTCTGAGGTTTTTCTTTCTGCTTTCCCTTCTCCACAGTATCTTTCAAATCAAGGTATTTCACAGTGGAGTCTTTTGCAACTGAATCTTTTGCAGTGGAATCTTTCTTTTGCTGACTAGAAGAAGGTGTGTTATTCTGAATTTCTTTGGTGGGATTCTCTTTCAGAAGATTACCCTTTGGAGGGTTGAGAGGTACTCTTTGATTTCGGAGATTGTATTGCCTTTGGAATTGCATGATGGTGTTTTGTGACCCGACCTCATAATCGTCTTCTTCCACATACACCCTTTCCTCTTCATCTTGTAGAAAGACTTTGTTCACATCTATGAATTGGTCGTGCTCCTCTTTGGTCAAAAATACCTCAGTTTCTTTGTCATCACAGTAGTTCATTTTATCTTTGAAATATTCATCATAATCTTCATTCACATAATTATTCTGAAAAGGAGGCCTTATTTGTTGTTCCCCTGATTTCCTTGATTTCCCTGGTTTGCTTGATTCCCTTAATTTTTTTGATCTGCTTGAGCTGCCTGATTGACCTGGTTCCTCTACTCCCTTTGTCTGATATGTGGAACGAATGTTATTCTCATATTTCTAGGTGGACCATCAACCTGTTCTCTAGGGTTGGGTTTGTTTCCAAATGTCATCCTTTCCATCATCCTTTCTATATTTCTCATCATTGCTTCAAATCTTTCTTCTAGTTCTTGTGATGTAGAAGTTTGGGCTTTATCCCGAGTTCTACTAATGTTTCTGCTAGAATTAGCTTTCATTTTCCCCGAAGCCATTAAGTTTACTTCTACTTCAATGGAATCTATCATCATATCATCTAATGTGGTAGATCTTTGTTCTCTCAATAATAAAGAGAAATCACTTTCGAAAGAATCAACATATCTAAGTTGGGAAGCTTTAGGTGGGGGCTTTAGTTCATCAGGAATTGCATTATATGTTTTCATGAATTTAGCTGAGAATTCCTGCACCATTTCATTAGGTGATCTCTTCATGTTGTTGTACTGGGTCAACAATTGAAGGGGGTTCTTCTTATCTCCCCATCTGGCAAGAAAGAGCGTTTCGAATGCCTCGAAATCTGCAATACTGCCCGATGCAAGGGCTCTGAACCACTTTCTCACGTCTCCTTCTAGGCTTTGGGTGAACAACCCCATTTTTACATATTCATGGTCCACCTCTTCTAGGTCCACAAAATCAATGAACCAATCCAAATTCTTTTGGGTTGATATATTACCTTCTGCGTCATATAATTTTATCCTTAGTTTGTAGTCATTAGGTAGATCGTGTAATTGTGCAGGTAATATGAGGGGAGAAAATCTGGCTTCCATGGCTACTGTGAGGTGTAAGAGTGGTGTTTGGTTTCGAACAGGGGTTACTACAGGTCTGGCAGACGCAGCTAAAACCCAATCCTGGAATTTCTTTTCGTCGAAAAGGGTTTTGCTCAAACACGATTCAGATTTAGTTCTGAATAGGGATTGTTCAAACTTCAGGTCAAACTCAAGGTCTTCGATACTGGTTAGATCATCTAAAGAAAGATAATGGCCTGGGTGCAGCATAGGGGTTGTTGCCTTTTCTCTTCTTTTTCGTCCAAGTTTTTCAGGGCTAGAGACAGCGATTCCAGGTTCGGGGTCTGGGTTTCTCCTGGTGTGGATTTTCTTAGGAGCTAGTATTTTTGTCTCACATAGATGGGTACAACTGGTCTCTGAACAATAGAGTCACTAGGGTAAAAATAATCTCATCCAATAATGTATTTGATCCACTGTCACCCTTAGGGATCAAATGAAGTTTTAAGTCATTTTCCCAGGGAAAATTTTTCAAAATCGTCCCCGACAACGGCACCAGAATGTTAACACTCTACAAATCTGTCCGGCTGAATAGACAAATGACAGAGGTAACTATTTCAATGAACTTTAGACCTGAAGACTATTTGGTTCAACTTAGAGAGGGATCTCTCATGTCACTTGATATATCTAGGGAAATTGGTGGCTAGATTTGGTTTGTTTTGGGGGTTTTTTAAATAAAGTTGTTGGCGAAAAAGAGGGAACACTATCGGCTATGGATTCAAAATTCTAAAAGTGAACAAAAACAATGCATCGATTTATGTAAATCTCCAGAGGACAAAGGCTAAATAAGGCGATGAATGTGAGTTACTCTTGAAATAAAAAGATGTGTAGAGAGATGAAGAAAACAAATAACTGCATTAAAGCATTACTCAAATGAATTCTGAATTAGTTAAGAAGACAATCACATAGTTTAAATTGCTTGAGCCAAGAGCATCACATAACAAATTCTGGGCCTTTAAACTCTCCAATTTAAACAGAGGAAAATGTAAATGAAATGACAAGTTATAGGAAATACATACGATCAAAGGAAACAAAGCTCATATCACCACCCATTAGAATCTTTTCATAGAGACTTCAAGATCTTCTACATTTGTATTCAATTTAGATTCTGAAAATTTACAAATAGAATTTGATACAACCAAAAGGTGCTCTTGCACTTCTTCCAACATTAGTTACTTCTCATCTTTCAATACTTATACAATCTTAATAAAAACCAACTCAAACCGAAATGTTTCAACTTCTGTAATAGTTTTGACTGATAGTTTCGGATATACGAAATGATTTACAATAATTAGAAAAAAGAAAATGTTTCAAAATCATGAACAATTTCTTTCACTGCCCGACTTCTTCCATGCCATCTATCTCGTTTTGAGCTCCTGCCGGTTTTGTAGGACTGGTAACACCTGGAGATCACATGTTGGCTACGGGGATGTTGCACTTTGTTTTATCCAAGCGTACGATTTCTTTCCATTGCATATCAGAGGGGATTTCATAATCCATCATTTCTTTGATTAAAATTTCCAAGTCAATGCATGTAGCATAGGACATGGTTGGCATGATGACCTTCACTGTCTTAAACTTATTTAAAATCTGTAGCTAAATGCTCTACTAGACTTCGGCCCTTCAGACTTTCTTCCATATCTTCAAACCTAGAATGATCCATCCTACATTGCATAAGGAGAGAGTGATAATCCTCTTGATTGTATAATGAGCCTTTTCCATCCTAGAATGATGGAAGGCCTTTGGAAAATAATTGTTCAAAAGCATCTCTACACTCTTGTATTCTTTGCTCCATTTGCATAGCTTTATTTTGGACCGATCTAACTAGATTATGGTTGGGAATGATCCTCTTGGCTGAAACGATCAACGTGGTCCTCTCTTTCACACCGATGGTAGGAAGGTCAACAGTTGGTATGGAATTCAATAGGTCAATGTCATTTTTGGCCCATTCTGGGGGCTTCATTGCTAATGCTTCATTTACAACCTTGCATCTGTTCCAAGCTGTAGAAACCATATTTTCTTTGTCATTGGTAAAATTTAGGTAAACCCTAAATTTAGTAGCCTCCACAGTGATAGCATCCCATATGATATGTTTGGTCCCTTGCAATAACGTTTTTTCCTTTAACCTATTTTTTAGCTTATTCACTCTCTCCTACAAATCTTGATTTTCCCTATGGAGTTGAGCCATCTTCTCATCCTTCACCTTCATTTCTTGCCTCAAATTTTCCATGTTTTCTTTGAAACTTTTGACCTCATTTTCTTTCAAGCTCACCTGAGACATGGCCTAGACTATCCCCTCAGCGCTTGATCCAGCCTCTGTACAAGTAGGCACAATGATTTCCATGTCCAATGTTGCTGCTTGCATTTGTAGCCAAACTTCTTTTTCTTTCTCTAACTGCAATGCCTTAGCTTTGTAATTGAGTGCCTCTTGTCTGAAGCTTTCCTTATTATCCTCCAAAGTTGTCAATTATGTCATCTGTGGATGATCTGTAGGTGACATATTCAATTTCTTTTTTAGTCTCTGGATCAGTTTATCCTTTTCATCCAGAGAAGATTTTATCCCCTGGGGGCCTTCAGATTCCATCCTCTTAACTTGTGTCATCCAGGATTTGCTGGACGAATTTTCTTGTTTCATCATTTGATGCATATGTTGTTAATATTGCAACCTTTAGAGCCAATCCTAGATAATCAGAGTATAACATGTCACTAACATTCCTATGAAATTTCACTTTGTCTGGGGAAGAAATGTTCTCATAGTGCATTTTGATTTTGGATACTTTTTCATCATCAGTCACTGCAATATTAAATGTCTTTTTCTTGACATCTCTATCTGAAAACAAGTGAGCCTTACACTGGGAAGTTCCTTCTACTTTAGGTAAAAGGTCCCTTATTTCATTGTTGGCTATACTCCCCTTCACGACATATTTATGCATCAAATATTCCTTGGAATGATAGACTATCTCAAGTGTCTGGCTAAATACATGGTTCCTATTGCTGAAAACCTTTGTGTTGCTCTCATTTTGTGGCTTTCTTTCTGTATTGGTTTCTTCACTCTTGGTTGTAGTTTCTACCATCTCCATGCCTATTTTCCCTTTTGATTCTTCTTCTTCCAAGTTAATTACTTGAGAGGGTGATGTAACTCTCATTTTATTGAGAGTGTCTTGTTGGCTGCTGGCACCCAGGGCCTCTGAATCCTTTCTCTTAGGGCCTCTGAATCATTTCTCTTATTGTAGATGCTCATTTTAGGAGCTTTGATAACCAATCTAGGTGAAGGCTTATGTGTCGGACTCTGCTAGGATGTTGGTTCTATTTGTTTTACTTGATCATGCTGCATGGTGACTTTCATCTCTGCACAGGTCTCTAGATTGGACAACTTGTCAAATTCTTCATCATGTTCATGTTCATAGGGACCTTTCCTACTCGCCAATATTCTCTTCGATATGACCTGATGTGGATAGTATCTTCTCCATTGCAACTGAGTGAAACTGAGTTTATTGAGTTTTGATTGAATCTGGGGTAGACAGGATTTATTCTTCACTACAAAGGGGCCCACTACAAATGCAAATTTCAGATTAGAAGCCTTGTGTGCCTTCAAGAAATGTTGAGTCTGCAAGATAATCCTCTGTCTTATAAACTCCAAAGAAAATACCCCAGGGGTCAGAAAAACAGGTAACAAATGAGGTCCCTCTTGGTATCCATATACCCAAATCACAGTGGATTGTGTGAACAACACCCAGTCTCCCACCATGTTCTTTGGATTTGGCTGTAAGAAGTTCTTCATTTCTTATAGAACCCTTGGCAAATTTGAACCAAAGATAATACTGTAAACTCTGGACATTAATTTGTTAATGAAGATGAGCATGGTGATTATCTTACATTCATCCGAAATAAATGCAGTCTCAGGAAACTCAGTTTTGTTGGAATCCAGAAACATTCTCAGCAAGTGAGAATAAGAGTTGAAATTGACCAGCTCTTGATGTATATTCTTTGTAATGAATTCGTCAAAACTGACACAGACTGAATGAACAGACAAAAAACAAATCAACAGGAACTCTAACATGACCTCTACCACAAACTTGCCATTTTCTAATCCTAAGATTTGACTCAGAAGAGAACAGACCCACTGGACCTCGACAACCATGACGTCCACGCTGACAGGAAATGATAGATTTTCTGAATGATGTTCAAGCTTGACTATGGTCTGAAGAAATAAGGTTTTAACTTCGGGTGGGAATTCTCTATAAATCATGATCATCTTCTGTTCCTTGAAGGGCTCTAACACTAAGGGGGAGAAGTCTGGTGCATTGAGGGTGTGCTGGAGTGACAAACCATCTATTTTACACAGAAATTCTGACCCTAATTTGTTTAGGATGACTCTTTATTTTTTAGAATATCTTTATTCACACCAACTCACAAACTACGGGAATAGAAAGATTGCTTCTATGACATAAGGGATGATGGAGGCTCGAGCCACTTCGAGAAAATGTATGTGGGTTCCAACATTGTTCAGGAAATTCGATTTAGACACAGAAACGAGCGAGACTGTCATCACAGTGTCGAAGATGTCAAAATCTCTGTCAATTAGGGATTCTTCCCCGGAGGAGGTCTCTTGCTCACATGTGTTAAAAATGACAGGAAGGGAAACCATGGCAAAGAATACTTGTTAAGTGGCATGAGACATAGGTCTGGTTTGGTTCTGAGCTTTGAAATTTGCAAAGAGGATTTGCGCCAACTTTTCGAATGTTCAAATTCTTCAAAGTGTCATAGAATAATGTCGGGGGTCCCCCTTTTATAGGTACTTGTTGACATCGGGGGTTGGAGAAAATGGTTTTTTGGTGGACCGATTTTCTCCCCGATGTGTCTCTACTGGTGCCATGTGCCCATGATTTAAACCAAGGTATTTTTCCCCGGCCCGCCCTCTGTCAGTTAATTCTCGTGTTATTTCGATTGTCGATATGTTTCTTAGCTATTTATCCGGGATACTTTAAGATCTATGGTCCACGTTTTCCCGATGACTTTGGCATCGGAGGTTTGAGAAAGTGGTTTTGGCTAGATTTATTTTTCCCCCAATGTGCTCCTACGGGTGCCATACGTCCCCCGATGCCCCTCAATTGCTTAACTTCCACACTAGTTAAATCTCTGGTACGCATTTCAACCGTTGATCTGGGCTGCTTTCAATATCAATGGTCCACTAAGTTCTCCTTTTCCCATTTTCACTGATTTGTCCATACGTCACCATATATAGCCTACTCCTCTAATTTTTCACACCTTGGAGGCCATACGATCCCTCGCTAGAATTATGAAACTCGGAAACCATCTACAAATTGTTATAGAGATAACAGATCATAGGATCATCTATCGAAGTGCTCAAGGGTTAGGACTAAACAAAGGCTCCGACAAGAGAATCTTTGAGGGGCATGATGGATTGAATCAATCCTGGAGTGTTGATCTGGAATCTGATCCAATGCTAGTCGTTGATCTATCTTGACTGAAAACCAACATTCAGTAAGGCTTCGATGGTGCCAAGATGACATCAAATGGGTTCCGTGGACATGTGGCAACTTTGTATTGATTTGACAAGTGCCCTACTGGCAGTGACTTCATCCATACATCATTGGAGACACATGTCCATTTATCATCACTTGTGTAGGAGAAGAATCACGATGGATCATGGGTCATTGATCTCACTCTCCTTTACCACATATAGACCATCCTTCGAAAGTACGCCCATTGGAGCTATCTAGAGCTAGGACCCATGAGGAACGATGACTAAGAAACTTTGAAGACTGCCAATCTGGAGCTACGAGTAAGATCAGATCTGAGCCATTGATCGAAGTTTTAATAAGATGAGATCTAGGTAGTTGATTGGGGTGTTGGATATGGACTAGGAGCCAATGATCTAGCTCAAACGTAGGTGAAAATTTGGCTAAGGAAACTATATTGTGTTGAAACCAACATGGACCTGTGGAAACATTTTATTCACCTATGATGATGCTAACGTGGTATAAAGGTAGGACACGTGTCACTTGACTTTAAGACATTTCCATGTGTATCTAGTGGGTTCCACTTTTCCATGTGGCAACCACTGGTTGGCTCTGACAATGATTTGTTGGCGGGCTGACACAACACCTAAACATGACACTTCAATACTTGAGGGAAGATATAGGCCATTGATCAGTCCTACTTGAGAAAGGTCAGAGAGAAAATCTAAAACGTCCATCGAGGGTGCCCATCAGAATCATCGGGTTCCGGGTTGAAAATAGGTCTCCAATGAGGGGACTCCAAGATTGAATCTCGATCGTTGATCTAGAGATGCAAAGGGAGGTTCGACCATGCATGAGATTCATCGATCTGGCTCGACCAATAACCCAAAAATGGATAAGGCAAAGACTTTCATGTTGAATTCATCCTGAACACGTGGCGAATTTTCATTAGTCGACTATGGAATTGAGGTGGAAGGAATGTGTGACACGTGTCACCCACTTTTGATATTTCATCTTGTGTATCTAGAAGTTTCCACCTATCCATGTGGAAACCTCCGATTGGATATAAAAATGCTTCGTTGATGAGCTGACGTGACACCTGGCTAGCAGGGTCTGATACCTATGAGCATATTTGGACCATTGATCGGTCCTTCTTGAAAAAGGTCTGAGGTAAGATATGGAATATCCATCACAGGTGCCCCATTAGAGTGATTAGGTTATGGTCTTCCATCATGAATCCGATGATGTAACTCTGATGGAAAACCTCAACCGTCGATCTGGAGCCACTAAGGGAAGTACGATGACGCATGAGAGCCATCGATCTAGCTGCGGTCGAAAGAAAAATTTGTCTAAGGAAAAGAATGTCATGATGACATCACCATGGACATGTGGTTCCTCTTTATTGGTCCACATTGTAAATGATGTGGCAGGGGAGAAAAACACATGTCACCCAGATTTTAGATTTTTACCCATGCATGTGGTGGGTTCCCCATGTCCACGTGGAAGCCTCTAGTTGGGACTAATGGGGCTCTGCTGGCAAGATGACATGACATATTCTTGGGTAGATGTGAGATCTAAGATCATATATTGATCGCCCATCAAGGGGTGCATCTTCTTAAATATGGGCCATTGATCGGTGGTGTCCCATCAGAGTGGTTAGGGATTGAGCTTCAAACGAGACTTCGAAGAGGAGACTCCAAAAAAGCATGTCATTCATTGATCTTCCTTGACCGCATTTGTTTGATCTGTTGGGGTCACAAAATGTTGGTGCTTGGTTTCTTAGCCACAATCTTATGATAATCGCCTTGGGCTATTTGTGCTTAATCTCTTTTGGGGCACAATAAGCCCCCTTTTGACCTTCGATAAATGCTCGATGGATTAAATATTTCCTTAGGTGCAAAAGGGCATCGATTTCTTTTTGTTTTTTCATTCTTCCTTTGGATCATTAGACTCTTGATTTTTGAGAGGCTTTGGAAACTCAAATTCTACCACTAACGCACCCAATCTCGACCTGGCTACTTCATTGAATCCTCATTTCTTTGATAGGAACAAAATTGGTACTAACATTGGCTCTCGTGGGGAAAACATACCCGTATGGTCTATTGAGAATTGTTGACCAAGTCCCTTATTTTTTTGGTGATCCAGATAATGATAAGAACGAAATGAGACAAAAACAAAAATATAGCAGAGAACACATAAATACAATGAAACCCAAATTCTATTAATGAGTACGAGAGAAAAACACTGTAGAACACAAATTGACAGAATTGGGTAGCTTGTCTCTGAAATGAAAGAGATGTTGGATACACTTCATTCTCAAAAATATTTACATCACACTCCATTTCATGCTTAGAGGGCCTCCTTCACCTCAATTATGTATGAGAGAGTAAGAGGAGAACAATTCCCATGATGCATGTGGGATAAAATAATCTAAGTTTATAAAATTCCATAGGCATGTAAAACACTAGGAATTATTGGGCGGTCACCCATCCCAGTACTACTCTAGCCCGAGTGCACTTAACTGTGGAGTTTTAATGGGATCTGGTGCATTAACACTATGTTGTAGGCATGTACATAATACCACTAGGAAATCATTACATGATGTCTGTAATTAACAAATGAATATGGTATTACATTCCATTCCCCATCAAAAGAGTGAATATCATGGTTTATCAAAACCATAGGCTCAAAATGTTGTTTCAATGGAAAAGGTGGTTGACCACTGAGACCCACCTGGATCATTTCTCCCCCCTTAGGAAGCAATGGTCCCCATTGATCAAGTTCCCTTGGGATATGGGGAAGCTTTTACTGAATCTGAACCTTGTTGAAGTAAATATCCTCCTTGTACGTTTTTTGTGGAAGGATTTCGTGAACCTATTGGAGGTGTTGGATCCATTCAATATATTTGGCTGCATGATCTACCTTGGTCTGAGTGTGGGAGGAATTTTTCAGTGAAGATGTAGCAAGAAGAGTTATATCAATGGGGGATAATGGTTGGGACAACAAGAACACCTGAAACGAGACATGACCAATAGAGATATGGTAAACATGTGGAATATTCTCATTCTCTTCGTGCTCCTTTACAATCTTGACGACCTGCTTCTGTTGGATAGAAACTTCTTGGGCTGAGGCTGTAGTGGTTGTAGTAACCTTCTGTTTACTGTATGAATGGATCGTGAAGAGGGAAAACTTTTTGGCCTGAGAGATTACTTTGTGACATTGTTTTTCTAATATCATTGAAGTTGCAGCAGTCATAGGACATGCAACACTGTTGGCTGACACAAAATTCATGTCCCTAGATAAACCATCCGATGGTGTATGAATGGGGGTGTGGCATCATTGACAACTTCAATCTCTTGAAAAACTTGGCTAAGATCAAGTTCTTCTGACTCCCACTGTCAACAATGAAATGAAGTGGGGTCCCCTTTACCCACATTTGTGAGTGGAAGAGGTGCTCCCCCTCCTCAAGCTCCTTTGGTTCTTCTGGTTGTATTGTTGTGGCTGCAATGGTAACAATCGGTTCTGCATCAATGGACGGTTTCAATTTATTAATCTTTGAATTAGAGTCCAACTTAGGTTTTGATTCTTTTACTTTGAGCTCGACCACCAATGAATGTTTTGAGTGACATTCATCAATGTTGTACTAGGGGATGTTGTAGAACTCACACCACTTTCCAATGTCTTTCTTATAATTCCCATAATACTTCTTTTCCTGTATCTTGGACTGGCTCTCATGAGGTTGGCCTTCCTTTCCTTGTCTTTCATTTTGTGAGTTAGGGTTTCCTTTCCCATGATTCTATTGTGGCGTATTTTCATACCCAAACTCTCGCTTACTCTGTTGCTTGAATTTCTGCTCGATTTTGACTTCATATTGATAAGTAGATCTTAGTGAGGAGATTTCCAATAAATCCATCTCTATTTGGATGTACATGTGCATACCAGTGTGATACTTCAAAGCCATGTTCTTCTCAGAGTCTTTAATACCAAACTTTGAGCACAAGGTATGAAATATGTTAGTGTACTATGGCACCATTTGATCTCTTTTATGATGCAGAGCCATCCACGTCATGTACTGGTCATCATAGTTTCTGATAGGGTAGAAATCGCCCTTTATGGAATCTACAAAGGCCACCCAATTGGGTTCTCTTTTGAATGGTGTAGATTCATCCATGATGTACCTCTCCCAATAACCTTCCCACCAATCTCTGACATGGGGAAGGGATTTAAGGAGCACGAAGGTGATATTTTTACTATCAGTAACATTTTGGACAGAGTAATAAACTTCTAGTAGATTCAACCATTTTTCTAGAGCATCTACATCTATCTGCCCTTCAAATAAGGGGATATCAAAATTGACTTGTACCTTGAAGGGTGTTGCATGTCCGAAATGGTTTGTTTTCGAGGATGCCTTAACTGCCGCCTATAGATTTTAACCTTGTACAATATTTTAATGCAAACATATTTTCAATAAAAGAACATAAAAGATACAATGGAAAATGTTGGAACATGTTGTCATTGATGCCAATGGTTTGATTGATTGATGTCAAAGGATTGATTTCAAGTGATTAAATGATTGATTGATAGGCTTGATTGATTGATGATTGATGAACAATGTATATGTATTTTCCTTGATGTGAATGATATATTTCAAGTGGAAACCAATCGATGAAGATGTTATCATTGATATGATGCAAAGATGAAGATGGATCAATGAGTTGTCATTGATACATGATGAATATGGATTCTTTGATATATTATGCATAGTTTGTTTGATGTAAAGATGACTCATTATTTTCTTGTCATGTTACAAATGGATGAACTCCAAATTGGTCCCCTTATGGTGAAATCCCTCACAGGAAGACGCTTTGCGGTTAAGTTATGGTTGAGAGAACCCATTCTTGCATATGGAATAAAGAGAAGAAGATCAATTATTTTGTTGGTGAAACTATCCTATATGGATAGTGTTTATCATGCCATTTTCAGTGGTATGTGGAATATCACATAACTCCTCACGGTTTGAGAGTTATGACCCTACGAAGTTGAAGGACCCCCATATGATGGCTTGAAGCCCCATAAGGTCAAAAGAAGTCAAAGTGCTTGAGAAGAAGAAATCATTATTTAAATGATAAAGTAAAGTGACAAAGTCAAGGTGGATTATTTAAATAATAAAGAGAAGTGACAAAATCAATAAGGAATATTTAAATGATAAAGTATTGGAGAACTTTCTATTTATGGAAAGTGGTTAACCCTAAAATAAGGAAAATAGGTTAAATGACCTAGAAATGTGTTAAGTGACCTAGAAATCGGTTAAGTGACCTAGAGGATGAAAGTATAAATAAGATAGAAATGGTCTCTTGTAAATCATCCTTTTTGTGGATCAATGGAGAGCTTCTTGTGAGATTATCATTTTGAGTATTAATGGAGAGATTCTTGTGAGAGAATCTTTGGTGTAAATCTCTTGAGCATGATTGAAGATCTATTCTGAGAAAGAGAGCGTGAGGAGGATCTCATGGATGCATCAAAGTTTTGGAAATATCATAGATATTGATGGAAAAAGTCTCAGATCTTCATAAACCCTAGTTTCTGAGGTGTACACGGGTTGTAATGGGCCAGGGTGCATACATACGCGGGCTGTATGAGGACAGGGTGTGTACAGTGGATAAAATCATGGAGATTTGTGTTTGAGATGATGACTGGTTGTTGAAGACTAAAGCAAGTTCCAGATCTGGATTTGATGGACTCAAATCTATCACTGAGACACTGGTATGGGTACATTATTGTATTGATGGTTACTATTGCTTGTTTTGTTGTGAATGCTTAGGGCATTCTTGGTATGGTTACTATTGTGTGATTTATGCTGGATGATGGAGTGAGCAGTACTCTTGTGATTCAATAGTGATATGATTTCTATGGTATAGTAGTTTATTATACATGATTGAGTTAGGATTCATATTGATTGGTTGTGGAGCATGAATAAGATATTGGAGAGCTTGGATGTGTTGTGAGTGGATGGTGGTTAGTTTGGACAGTGGAAGACATAAGAAATTATGCTTATAGGTTGTAGAGGATCTAAGTATGTGATGAAAAAGATAAACCCTAATAGCTCAGAAGGCATATGCAGGTTGGTGTATATATTGGTTTCTTACATACGCAGGCTGTAGTGAGCCAGGGTGCATACACACATAGGTTGCACTACTGACAAGTCACGTACCTGTTGCAGATTGATATCTGTTAAGGATTGTTTCCTCATCTCAGTTGGTGTTGAGGATGTAAGTTGAGTCTTTCTTTATAGAGCTGGTGCTCTTGTAGAGTTGTACTCTATTAAGTTGTTGTTGGAAACGCCAAGGATTGTAGTCCGTAATAAAAATAAAATTGTACATACATCTTGTGTTCTTTATGTTCCTTGTGGTGATAAATTATTGATGATCTATGTTGCTGATATATGTTGTTGATATATGTTCACATCTAACTAGTTATAAATGACAACAATGAGTAATGAGTAAAATTTAACTAATGAGTTTTGTGCAAGAGGGAATTTTTGGTAAAAGGATCCCCACACTCATTCACCCCCCCTCTAAGTGTGGTAGGTGTGTAAAACAATTGGTATCAGAGGAGGCCTTCACTAAAATCCTTAACAAACTTGAAGGAGATCCATAGACACACAAATGGATGATGAAGTTCCAATCCTTGATGAGGAAAACTATTCTACTTGGAGAATAGAGATGAGATTACATTTGAAGACAATGGGAGAAACGATTTGGAAGGCAACCATTGGTGGATTAGTTCAATTGAAGAATAAGTCAAAGTTTGTAGCTCAAAGGGAAGGAAAGAATAATGATGCATTATCTCTCAAGACCATTCTTAGTGGACTCTCAAGCCCTATCAAAGAGAGCATAGGACAATACACTTCCACCAAGGATCTATGGATAAAGATAGAGGAGACATATCAAAGAAAGAAGGAGAAGGAAGACATTAAAGACCACTCCATCAAGATTATCAAAGGTAAAGAATCATTAAAAACTCTTGAATGCATTATTTCTAAATGTGATCTTGAAAACATTTCAAATGAAGACAAAGAATCAAGTGATGATGTTAGCACAAATGAATATCTTGAAGACATTTCAAATGAAGGCAAAGAATCATGTGATAATGTTGGAAAAAACGAAGATCTTGAAGATACTTCAAATAAAGGTAAAGAATCCTCAAAAACCCTTGATTTCAATGATTCAAAATGTGATGATGTTGAATTTTTCTCAAGTGAAGAAGAAGATCCAGAAACAACTTGTGTAACGTTTGATGGTAGTTATCCCATGGAAAGAATAGAATAAAATCTATTAGAACTTCAAAACGAAGTTGAAGAGGGTTTATATAGATATAGCAGTGATCATTTTTATAGACAATATAACTATCTTTCAGATAACACTAAGAAGTTTCCTTGGAGGAATCAAAGGAACATCTTGAAGTTAAAGGAAATGCTCAAAGAAGAAGAAGAGAGAAATTTGACTCAATCAAAAGAAAAAGAAGAATAGATCACAAGACTAAAAAATGGAAAAGAAGATATGAATGTAGATGATGAGATTAGCAAAAGTTTTGAAACTATTTTCCATATCAAGACTTAAATTGAAGAAGCCAAAAGGATAGAGGAACTATTGAAGAATCAAATAAAAGAAAAGGAAGAGTCATGTTGTAAGTTAGAAGCTAAAATTGTTGATCTTAGAAAGAAATTGGAGAAGTCAAATAAATTCTTGAATAGCTGACTAATCTTGGATGAGATCTTGGAAACTCAAAGATCACCATATGATAAATCAGGTCTTGGATACAAAAAGGAAGCTACACATACTGAAGCAATCACCTCAAAGAATCATGAGGTAAGTCCATCAAATAAAGAAGACAATGTTGAAAAACAACCATCTACAGAAGGCAAAGAAAATTTCAAAAGAACAAAGCAAGGAAGACATCAAGAAGCTATTCTTGGGACACCAAAGCAAAGGTATGAAAGTATTTTTCNTGTAAATGTGATCAAGTAGGACACATTTTTGTTCATTGTAACACCAATAGATGCTACAGTTGTAGTGGATTTGGCCACAAATCCTAGGAGTGATAGAACACAAGAAGAAATTCCATGATGAGGACTTCAAATAGCATGGCTAGAAGAAGGAATGAAGTAAGAAAGAGATACATATTTGAAAATATGGATGCTCAGAGCTCACGTTTTGAGGAGCAGGGACATCTATAGAAGTGGGTGAAGAAGACAGAGCATCCAGATCAGAATGAAAGACTAGAGGGGAGTTCAAGTGTGCTATCCACAGAGGCTTATGTGGGTGACATTGGTAACAGTCGTGTACATATGCGGGCTGACCTTGAATAGGTCACGTACATATGCACTCTGTTGTGCAACAGGCCGCATATATGTGGAAAAGCCTTGGAAAAAAGGCAATGCACATGGTTTGCATCTTGATGCAATGATATAACTTTGTGATGTAGGGGCTGACATTGTTTGTTGCAGGTTCTGAAACTCCTTGTTGTAGGCTTAAATGTTCACCTTTTGGATTATGTAAAATAAAATATCAGGTGCATGGCACTAACCTATGAGTATGGATTGATGCATTTTCAGTTGAAGAACAATGTTGGTTATAAAAATGGAGTTATGGCACCTTGGTCATGTAATGTATCTTGATTGGAAGCTTACTTGTTGAAAATATTGATACATTCTTTTGGCATATGGATGGGCTACATATTGGGACATGGAGTTAGTCAGTTGATAGGATGATCATGTTGAGGAGTCAAGACTTGATATATGATTGGTACACTTCTAGTACTTTGATAGAGACACCTACTAGCAGTCTGATTGACACATGTTTTATGGAGGATTTGGCATACAAAGATGGGATTCATCATTTTGTCGTATTGATGCATGGTGATGTTTGGTACACTCATATATGGCATATGTTTGATTGTTATTACCTGATTAACACAAAAATTTGTATTTGTTTGATACATGGTTATGGTACTTGTTTCATGATGGAGACATATCACGAGTGATATGACACTTGTTTGGCATGTTGATCGATGCACATGGTTGGAATATTGGTAGATGCACATGGTTGGCATATTGGTGGATGAACATGGATTGGCATATTGGTAGATGCACATGTTGACATATTGGTAGAGGCATGTGGTTGATACATTCCATGGATGATATATTTTGGCACATTGTATGATGTTGATGTACATGGTTGATGTACATGGGTGTTGTGCATTGTGGGCACATTTTGGTACATGATGTACTTGGTTGATATTTTGTTCATGATTCTCTATTTTATTGTTGAGATATCTTTTGTTTCATGATGATATGGCACAAGTTTGATGCATAAACAGGTCAAAGGATCGTCATAGAGAGAATGTTTGATCTATGATCCGGTTGAAGATAGCAGGAGACATACCCATAGGGGGAGTCATTCTTCTTCCATGATTCTAGCAGGAGATATTTATCAGATGCATAACTAGAAAAGATCCCTATATTTGAAGAAAGAGAACAAAGGCATAATTCCAAGAGGAGCAATGGTCCCAGGGGGGGTATGAGCATTGTATCTTCAGCATTTCATCAAAGTGATATCCCTTATTCAAAAGGGGAGAGATTATTCAGAGGAATATCAAAGGAATTTAGTCAGGGGGAGCAACCCCAAGGAGAGAAGACCCTTTTCCATTGATGTCAAAGGAGGAGAGATAGTCAGATTGATGTGATTGATGTTTAATGGGGAGAGATAGTCACATTGATATGATTGATGACTATTGATGTAGAGCATGCCTTGTCTACATCTTTGTCAATAATAATTGGTAATTGGTGTTGACATCAATGTTGGTATTACCATCAATGCCAAAGGGGGAGATTGTTGGATCATGTTGTCATTGATGCCAATGGTTTGATTGATTGATGTCAAAGGATTGATGTCAAGTGATTAAATTATTGATTGATGTAAATGGATTGATTGATAGGCTTGATTGATTGAAGATTAATGAACAATGTATATGCATTGTCCTTGATGAGAATGATAGATGTCAAGTAGAAACCAATCGATGAATGTGTTATCATTGATATGATGCATAGATGAAGATGGATCAATGAGTTGTCATTGATACATGATGAAGATGGATTATTTGATATATGATGCATAGTTTGTTTGATGTAAATATGACTCATTATTTTCTTGTCATGGCACAAATGGATGAACTCCAAAGTGGTCCCCTTATGGTGAAATTGCTCATGGGAAGACACTTTGCAGTTAAGTTATGGTTGACAGAACCCATGCTTGTATGTGGAATACAGAGAAGAATATCAGTGATTTTGTTGGTGAAACTATCCTAGATGGATAGTGCTTGTCATGCCATTTCTGGTGGCATGTGGAATATCACATAACTCCTCACGGTTTGAGAGTTATGGCCCTACAAAGTTGAAGGACCGCCATATGATGGCTTGAACCCCATAAGGTCAAAAGAAGTCAAAGTGCTTGAGAAGAAGAAATTATTATTTAAATGATAAATTAAAGTGACAAAGTCAAGGAGGATTATTTAAATAATAAAGAGAAGTGACAAAATCAAGAAGGAATATTTAAATGATAAAGTATTGGAGAACTTTCTATTTATGGAAAGTGGTTAACCCTAAAATAAGGAAAATAGGTTAAATGACCTAGAAATGGGTTAAGTGACCTAGAAATAGGTTAAGTGATCTAGAGGATGAAAGTATAAATAAGATAGCAATGGTCTCTTGTAAATCATCCTTTTTGTGGATCAATGGAGAGCTTCTTGTGAGATTATCTTTTGGAGTATTAATGGAGAGCTTCTTGTGAGAGAATATTTGGTGTGGATCTCTTGAGCATGATTGAAGATCTATTATGAGAAAGAGAGTGTGAGGAGGATCTCATGGACACATCAAAGTTTCAGAAATATCGAAGAAATTGACAGAAAAAGTCTCAAAGCTTCAGAAATGGTAGTTTCTGAGGTGTACGTGGGTTGTAATGGGCCAGGGTGCATAAATACATGGGTTGTATGATGACAAGGCATGTACAATGGATAAAATCATGGAGATTTATGTTTGAGATGATGATTGGTTGTTGAAGACTGAAGAAAGTTCCATATCTCGATTCTATGGACTCAGATCTGTCACTAAGACACTGGTATGGGTAGATTATTGTATTGATGGTTACTATTGCTTATTGTGTTGTGAATGCTTAGGGAATTCTTGGTATGGCTTCTATGGTGTGATTTATGTTGGATTATGGAGTGAGTAGTACTCTTGTGATTCAGTAGTGAAATGATTGCTATGGTATACTAGTTTCTTATACATGATTGAGTTAGGATTCATATTGATTGGTTGTGGAGCATGAGTAAGTTATTGGAGAGCTTGGATATGTTGTGACTGGCTGGTGGTTAGTTTGGACAGTGAAATATAGAATAAATTATGCTTGAAGGTTGTAGAGGATCTGAGTATGTGATGAAAAAGATAAACCCTAATAGCTCGGAAGGCATACACAGGTTGCTATATATATTGTCCACTTACATATGCGGGTCGTAATTATCCAAGGCACATACGCACGCAGGATGCACTATTGACAGGTCCTGTACCTAATGCAGATTGATATCTATTGAGGATTGTTTCCTCATCTCAGTTGGTGCTGAGGATGTAAGTTGAGTCTTGCATCATAGAACTGGTTCTCTTGTAGAGTTGTACTCTATCCAATTGTTGTTGAAAAACCTTGAGGATCGTAGTTCGTAATAAAAAGAAAATTGTACATACATCTTGTTTTCTTTATGTTCCTTGTGGTGATGACTTATTGATGATCTATGTTGCTGATATATGGTTCTGATATATGTTCACATCTAACTGGTTATAAATGACAACAATGAGTAATGAGTAAAATTT
>JASDQU010683193.1:35648-63597 GCA_032191745.1 Picea mariana
CCCCTTATTCAATACTTTTTTTTTGGATTATTTATTAAATTAAACATCTTAATAATTAAGGGTCGTTACAAAGATCACCATATGAAAAATCAGGTCTTGAATACAAAAAGGAAGCTACACATGCTAAAGAAAGAACCTCAAAGAAGCATGAGGTAAGTCCATCAAAGAAGGCAGACAATGTTGAAAAACAACCATCTACACAAGGCAAAGAAAATTTCAAAAGAACAAAGAAAGGAAGATATCAAGAAGTTATTCTTGGGACACCAAAGCAAAGGTATGAAAGTATTTTTCATGGGAATTGTTAGTCATGTAATGGATATGGTCACAAAGCTTTTGAATGTAGATCTTATGAAAGGAGATATAATGGAAGATTTTATAACACCATGAGGTGTTGGAGATGTGATCAAGTAGGACACATTGTTGTTCATTGTAACACCATTAGATTCTACAGTTGTAGTGGATTTGGCCACAAATCCCAGGAGTGTTGGAACACAAGAAGAAATTCCATGATGAGGACTTCAAATAGCATGGCTAGAAGAAGGAATGAAGTAAAAAAGAGAGACATCTTTGAAAATATGGATGCTCAGAGCTCAAGTTCTGAGGAGCAGGAACATCTATAGAAGTGGTTGAAGAAGATAGAGTAGCCAGATCAGAATGAAAGACTGAAGGGGAGTTCAAGTGTGCTATCCACAGAGGCATACGCAGGTGACATTGGAATCAGTTGTGTACATACGTGTTCTGACCTTGAATAGGTCGCGTACATACACACTATGTTGTGAAACAGGCTGCGTGTATGTGGAAAATCCTTGGAAAAAAGACAATGCACATGATTTGCAGCTTGATGCAATGATATAACTTTGTGATGCAGGGGCTGACATAGTTTGTTGTAGGTTCTGACACTACTTGTTGTAGGCTTAAATGTTCATAGTTTGGATTATGTAAAATAAAATATCGGGTGCATGGCACTAACCTATGAGTATGGATTGATGCATTTTTGGTTGAAGAACAATGTTGGTTATAACAATGGAGTTCTGGCACCTTGGTCATGTAATGTATCTTGATTGGAGGATTACTTGTTGAAAAACTTGATACACGCTTTTGGCATATGGATGGGATACATATTGGGACTTGTAGTTGGTGAGTTGATGATATGTTCATGTTGAGGAGTCATGACTTGATCTATGATTGGTACACTCCTAATACTTTGGTAGAGGCACCTACTAGCAGTCTGATTGACACATGTTTTATGGAGAATTTGGCATACAATGATGGGATTCATCATTTTGTGGCATTGATGCATGGTGATGTTTGGTACACTCATATATGGAATATGCTTGATTGTTATTACTTGATTAACACAACAATTGGTATTTGTTTGATACATGGTTATGGTACTTGGTTCATGATGGAGACATATCATGAGTGATATGACACTTGTTTGGCATGTTGATGGATGCACGTGGTTGGCATATTGGTAGATGCACATGGCTGGCATATTGGTGGATGCACATGGATTGGCATATTGGTATATTCACATGTTGACATATTGGTAGAGGCATGTGGTTGATACATTCCATGGATGATATCGTTTGGAACATTGTATGATGTTGATGTACATGGTTGATGTACATGGGTGTCGTGCATTGTGGGCACATTTTGGTACATGATGTACTTGGTTTATATATTGTTCATGATTGTCTATTTTATTGTTGACATATATTTTGTTTCATGATGGTATGGCATAAGTTTGATGCATAAATAGGTCCAAGGATCGTCATAGAGAGAATGGTTGATCTATGATCCAATTGAAGATAGGGGGAGTCATTCTTCTTCCATGATTATAGGAGGATATATTTATTAGATTCATACCTAGAAAATATCCCTATATTTGAAGAAAGAGAATAGAGGCATAATTCCAAGGGGAGCAATGGTCATAGGGGGAGTGTGAGCGATGTATCTTCGGCATTACATTAGAGTGATATCCCTTGTTCAAAAGGGGAGATATTATGTAGAGGAAGATCAAAGGCATTCAGTTAGGGGGAGCAGCCCCAAGGAGAGAAGACCCTTTGTCATTGATGTCAAAGGGGGAGAGATAGTCACATTGATGTGATTGATGTTTAATGGGGAGAGATAGTCATAAATGATGGGGAGATATAGTCACATTGATATGATTGATTACTATTGATGTAGAGCATGCCTTGTCTACATGTTTTTCAACAATAATTGGTAATTGGTGTGGACATCAATGTTGGTATTGCCATCAATGCCAAAGGGGGAGATTGTTGGATCATGTTGTCATTGATGCCAATCGTTTGATTGATTGATGTCAAAGGATTGGTGTCAAGTGATTAAATTATTGATTGATGTAAATGGATTGATTGATAGGCTTGATTGATTGATGATTGATGAACAATGTATATGTATTGTCCTTGATGCGAATGATAGATGTCAAGTGGAAACCAATTGATGAAGATGTTATCATTCATATGATGCATAGATGAAGATGGATCAATGAGTTGTCATTGATACATGATGAAGATGGATTCTTTGATATATGATGCATAGTTTGTTTGATGTAAAAATGACTCATTATTTTCTTGTCATGGTACAAATGGATGAACTCCAAAGTGGTCCCCTTATGGTGAAATCCCTCACGAGAAGACGCTCTACGGTTAAGTTATGGTTGAGAGTGTTAGCGATAAAAAATGCACTAGCATTTTTGAAAGAATGATGCCTAATATTGTAGGGAATATTTGATTAGCTTCCCAGGATCCAAATGTATATTTGATAGCACCATTGGAAAGCTTAGGATTTCTAGATGTCGATCAACTATTCAAGCATGCAAAAAGGACTATCCATGACTGAGAAAGTTGATTTTGAAAAAAATTGTGCTTTCACTAGCTAACCCGTCTTGAATTTTGCTAGTTAGCTGGTGAAAGCTCCGCCTTTCACCAACTAAGGAGCGTATTTTCGGGTAAATTAGCTGGTGAAAGCCTGTCATGGCCAGAATAGCCGAATTTTTTCCCAGATCGTAAATTTTTGCATGAGAATGAATTGAAACCTCTTCTAAGGCTTTATTAATGAATTATCAAATATATCTAATCAGCCACTTTTGGAAAATGAAGAGAAGAAAAGGTGTACAAATGTCATTTACCATCTTTAAAAGAGGCAGAATTTTAGGGTTTAGGGAGCCACATCACATAATTTGAATTTTATTATCAGATTATCAAACCAGAGAGCCTTGGGAGGATGAGCTACACATCATCAGATTTCAACCACATTTTGAGGGCCAACAGATAAAGATTTACCTTATTTTGAGGATCTATTCCTATTCCTTTGTAAATATTGTTTGTTTACTATTTCTAGAAATTCAGATCCATAGTTTTAGGATCTGATAACTAAATTGTAAAGATATAAAGCTAAAGAAGGAAGATGAATGAAGGGGTACAATTCTGGATACATTTTTGGCTATGTACTTTGACACTGTCCTACTATATGAATGACAATTTTCTTTGGTCTTTATATATCAGTCTGCCCACATTTTCCATTACTCTATATTTAATTCTATTCAGTTCAGTTGTTCAGAACTGTCATCTTCTGATATAGCTCATGGATATGAATTAGATCTTCTTTATATTCTTGTATAACCCTACAGATCTGTGCTTGGTTATCTTGAATGTTTTTCTTCATACCTTGATTATTTACTCTAACTGATATCTAGTTTCTCAAAGCACTGTTTTATTTAGAGGCATGAAATGTTGTCTTTTTGCTAAGCCTTCTCAATTATCCCATTGTTCCAAACACTTGATTATTAGTGATTTCTTAAGTTACCAAGCATTCTTAGCCTACAACCCTAAGGAGTTTCTTGGAGTGATAACAAATTGGCGCTGTTGTCGGGGAGAGGAGATTGAAGCTCAACTTCCTTGGGAGACGACATAGATCCAACTTTGATGATAGACAAAGCCTGGACATTATTTCAATTGTAATCATCTATCTGACGACTCCATGAAGGATGAATTCAGTGGCGACTCCATTGTTCAGAAAATTGTTAGTGGCTCCACTGGTATGACATGAACAGGATCTTAGCAAAGAGGTATGCATTCTATGATTTTTCAAGTATTTCTGGTTACCCTCATCCAGTACCTACTAGAGATGAATGGGAACGTAGTATTCCCATATTTCGTGGAGAGAAATGGGAAGTGCCAGCTGAACATTTGTTGTATTTCCATGACTTTATTGACCGGCTTGAAATTGTACATGAGGATGTTCAAATTAAGCTTTTCAAATTTTCATTAGAAGGGATTGCTCTTGACTGGTGTTGGTCTCTTCCAAGTGCAAGTGTTAGCTCTTTGGCTGATTTTCATGCTGCCTTTCATCTATTTTGTAAAGAGATATATTCAGCTGACATTCTCTACCCTGAATGCTATCATGATTTCAATTTGTTGAATAAGAAATCAGATAGTTATGTGAAATATGCTACAATAGGAGATGCTTCTCATCATGACCAAGATATTGATGATCTACAGGATGATGGCCATAGTATAGATGCTTTAAACAGTACACCAAATGCATCCACTATCTTAGATTGTTATCAAGATCATATTTCCTCCTTTGAAAAATTGAAAGATGATGATCAGATTGAAAGTTCAACAGGTGAAAGTATTGGAGCAACAGTAGATGTTGAGTGCAGCCCACATCTTCCAGATTTGCAGACCAAGGGAAATTGCAATAACCATGAGGAACAAGATTTGCAAGGACTGCCTAATCTTCAGTTTGAAGACCAGAAAGATCTTCTTTCTCCTTATGAATATTCTATTTCAAATTATGATGAGGAACAAGGTGAGGTTTTTCCAAATCTGTTTCATGATGTTATTGTTGATCCTGCTATTCAAGAAGTTTCATCTCTATCATTAGGATCTTATCTTGATCCTGCTATATTCGACCAGTAGGGTGATGAGAAAGGAAATGTTAAGGTTTGTGAAGGCTTATTTTTTATTCAAATTTCATCTAGCTCTTCTTTTCAGCAGAGAGATGATCAAAAGTATGTGCGTGTTGTTATTGATGCTTGTCGTGAATCTGTTGAAGATCTTTCTAGTCTTGATATATCCGGAAAATATATTATTATTGGAAAGGAAATTGTTTGCTGTGTCAAGCCAGCATATCATCTTGATGAAATCAGATTATAGAGGTATGGTGCAGGAGAGAAGAAAGGTTCAGATCAGCTGCTGAGCTTGCATTTTTCTCTAACAAAGGTTGATCAGTCCACATTCAGCACTGAGATAAGTGAAAGTAATCAACATCTTAAATATAACCAGTTGGATCAGCAACTCAAAGAGGTATTATTTCATGGTTTTTATGACCTTATTACAAACTATTTGGAATCTATGAATAGCATAAATATGAAAACATTTTTGTCAGACGAGGGACAATTTTGTTTCTGTTATCAACTATATTTTTGCATGATATCGCTTCCATCATTTTTTGGGTTAAGATAAAGAACAGTTTCAGTAAATCAGTTTCTGACATGGCTGCATTCAAAGCATGCTTTTACTTGATCAATATGCTTCTATTGGTTAGATGT
The DNA here is from genome assembly GCA_032191745.1 of Picea mariana. NCBI lineage: Eukaryota > Viridiplantae > Streptophyta > Pinopsida > Pinales > Pinaceae > Picea > Picea mariana. The sequence continues at coordinate 41,230 of JASDQU010683193.1, forward strand.
AGGAGTAAACAGAAAAATAAGCTCATCCTACGAGAACGTAGATCCTTTCAATTATTGGTTGTGGAATAAACAGGCAGTCTACAGGCAGGCTTCAAATTTTCAGGCTACAGGTTTGTAGGGGATCAGTTCTAAAGGCCAAATGACTCCAAATTCTTCATGAAGCTCCATTTGGTCTCTCTTGTCCAAAATCCTTTGGGTTCCCCAAAATGTCTTTGGCATTATCTGGAAGACAAAAATAAAAAATAAAATAAAATAAAATGTTATTCATTTTAATCCTAGCCTTTGCTTTTAAAATTAAAAAATCTCATCAAAAAGAAAAGTGAACTTGCATCCTGTCTAGATCAAGCATGTGTTACTTTAAGACAACAACATTTTGTCAATTATCTTATAGATATTATACAACAACTGGTGCATGTTTTTAAGAGTCCATCTCGAAATGTGGAATCTGTGCCAATAACAGCTTCTGGGGAAGCATGTGGTGCCTTACTAATAGTTAAACGAGAGTTTCCAGTTGGCAATTTTGTTCCTTACTTCTCATATTCCTATGCTAAAGCTCATCATGCTGATATGTTTTTAGACTTCCACAAGCTTCTGTTAGAAAACACATTTCGGCTGCTTTACACTCTGATAAGACCAGAAAAATCAGGTAGACCATCTGAAAGACCAAATTCTGCATACAAATGCTTTGTCAATAAAGATCTTAAATTGGATGGGTGTCAAGAACTGTTATGCAGCTATATCAATAATCCCCATACAACATTTGTGAGAAGATATGCATGGAGATTGTTTTTGCATTTGTGTGGAAGAAAAAGTCATTATTACGAGGGAGGAAATACTAATGCTAATAAATCTTTTGTAGACATGGAGCAAGCAGTGGATCAATTGGCAGCTATTGAGGTAGAATCTAAGAATTCTCACAGGTGGTATCAGCAGCTTCTGGGTTTCAAAAAAAACCTTTTCTTAAGCTTGTCTCAAGTATAGGTGAAACTAAGATGGACTCTCAACAAAAATATTCTATTCAGCAAATGATGGTCTCATTACCTAGTTCTCCTTCACTCAAAATAAACAGGAAAATTGCATTGTTAGGTGGCAAGAAATGCAAAGCGGCATTTGATTCTATTAGTAGGAGTGTTCAAACATTGCAAGGACTCTGACACGTCTTAAGGAACTACCCGCTGAAAATGAAGACAATTGGTGAAGTTCTCTTGGTCATTATTACAATTTGTTGGTGAATGGACACCGAAACCTTAGCCAAGTGCCTAAACTGACATCCATCATAAATGTTGATATGGCACTGAATTTCATGAGCAATTTCATTATAACAGATTAAAGGTTTCATATGGATTCTCTGGAGAATGGCTACGAATGTTGTGATGTCATATTTGAGGTAGAATAGAATTAATGTTTCATTATTCTATGCATCAAGTTCAGGTATTGGTTATCAGGTCGAACCGCCCGAAAGTTCCTCATACAGGCGCACAATTACAACTCCAGATTCATTCAAGTGGCAAGCGATGGTCGAAATTCTGGTTTTGTGATCAACATTCAAATAATTATTGGCTCAAGACTCATTACAGGTTAGTCAAGTCACAATTCTTCTTTAGTCTCGACTAAAATTGACTGAAGTCTTACCTATATTCTCTCTGTATTTAAGATTTTCTTACAATTGAACTCCAAATCTTTATAAAAAACCGTTGAGTTTGTTCTCAAATACACAGTGATTAATTAGCTCAAGTCAAAAGTCCTCAATTGAACTGTCAGTTATCTCTTTGAATGTTGAGTTAATTAATAGTTGAAATCCTGATTCATGTCAACCACCTGAAATCACTCTATTTGTTGAGTCACAGTCTATTGTTAAGTCATACCATTAAACTTGACATATACTCCTTGATTCGAGTCTTGCTTAAATGTCTCATGTTGTTGATGAACTAGAAGACTATTAATAAAGTTATACTTTCTTGCCGAGTCACACTCTTTGACTCAAGATCCATATGTTCATCAATTACATGGATAATCCCTGGGTTTGAGGGACACATCAACAATTAATTATGGAAAAGTCAGGATCTGCTTTGAGGGCTGAGGTTGATGGTGTTTGGTACTTGGAGGCGCATCCAGAGGTAGTAGAGCATTTCAAATAGGCAGGGGTATTCACCTATTGTGAGAAAATTACCAGCTTTCATCAACAGGTAGTAGAAGCTTTTACAACTGTATATGATGGAAGGTCTGCCAAAATAGGGAAGGAAGAATTAATCATTGATGAAGCATCTATAGAAGAGTTTACAGGTCTTCCAAGAACTAGAGAGTGTTGGTTCAAATCCACAGTGCCATCAAATATAGATTTTAGATCTTATTTGTTGCCCATTCACAAAGACTTGATTTGGAAGAAGGACATTCCAACGTCCTTTCTGGAACCTCAGTGGTAGGCATTGATGAAAGCAATTTTTGTATATATCACTTGTGAGGGGCGCTACAACAGGGTAATGTTTTATCATTTTAAACTTCTAAATCATTTCATAGGCAGAGAACCTATAAACCTTCCTTACTTCTTTCACAAAACCCTTACGAAGATGGAAAGACAAGTGAAGGTCAAACCAACAAAGGTTGCTAACAAATTATCTCATCAGGCCTTCTTGTTAAAGAAACTCTGAAGAAGAAACATGTGGACTAGGGATTTTTCCTCTTTTGGAATGAATTTCAAACAGAGGGACCAGCAGAAGAAGAAGCTAAAAAGACCAGTGGCAGGAGGATAGTCACACCTAAGTCCAGTAAGAGAGAGAGGAGCTTCGTCTAGCAAGACCTGAGGTCTTTGTACTCTTGTAGGTAATCGAGATTCATCAAATTTTGATTTTTGGGTAAGTTTCTATTTTCGGTGGTTTAGGCGAGCCTATGTGTGCTCATTAACCACCGAAATAGATTACTTTCAGTGGATAAGGTGCCAAATTCTAGATACAGTTAACCATCGAAAGATGTTTTAACCAGATCACTTAAAATTTTGCCCAAATTCCACATTTCTAGGATATATCTGGCACATGATATCTTTGAGTCTTGAAAGCAACAAATTGAAGATAAATCCTTAAGATGCTTGTGATATAATTTGTTCAAGATTGAGGGAACAATATGCATATTTTAATTTAGCAAAAGACAAGTGGCAGCAGCTTTGATGACAAGTGGTAGAGTTTTCAGAAACAAAATTTTAAGGGATCTTGTAAATAGCCAAAGACATAAATGCAGGTTGTAAACATTGTTGGGACTGAAAAGGTTGAATGACTCCATGGCCAAACACTAAAGGCATAAGGTCTGCCAGGTTCTTGGAGACCTCACAGGGAGATATCCATCCCAGTTAGAGCCAGATGTTAGCGATAAAAAAATGCACTAGCATTTTTGAAAGAATGATGCCTAATCTTGTAGGGAATATTTGACTAGCTTCCCGGGCTCCAAATGTAGATTTGAAAGAACCATTGGAAATCTTAGGATTTCTATATGTTGATCAACTATTCGAGCATGAAAAACATACTCTCCATGACTGAGAAATTTGATTTTGAAAACATCTACGCTTTCACCAGCTAACCCATCTTGAATTTTTCTAGTTAGCTGGTGAAAGCTTCACCTTTCACCAGCTAAGGAGCGGATTTTCGGGTAAATTAGCTAGTGAAAGCCTGTCATGGCCAGAATAGCTGAATTTGTTCCTAGATCGTAAATTTTTTCATGAGAATGAATTGAAACCTCTTCTAAGGATTTATTAATGAATTATCAAATCTATCTAATCAGCCACTTTTGGAAAATGAAGAGAAGAAAATGTGTACAAATGTCATTTACCATCTTGAAAAGAGGCAGAATTTCATTGTTTTGGGAGCCACATCACATAATTCGAATTTCACTATCAGATTATCGAACCAGAGAGCCTTGGGAGGCTGAGCTACACATCATTATATTTCAACCACATTTTGAGGGCCAACAGATAAAGATTTACCTTATTTTGAGGATCTATTCCTATTCCTTTGTAAATACTATTTGTTTAGTATTTCTAGAAATTCAGATCCATAGTTTTAGGATCTGATAACTAAATTGTAAAGCTATAAAGCTAAAGAAGGAATATGAATGAAGGGGTACAATTCTGGATACATTTTTGGCTATGTACTTTGACACTGTCCTACTATATGAATGGCAATTTTCTTTGGTCTTTATATATCAGTCTGCCCACATTTTCCATTACTCTATATTTTATTCTATCCAGTTCAGTTGTTCAGAACTGTCATCTTCTGATATAGCTCATGGATATGAATTAGATCTTCTTTATATTCTTGTATAACCCTATAGATCTGTGCTTGGTTATCTTGAATGTTTTTCTTCATACCTTGATTATTTACTGTAACTGATATCTAGTTTCTCGAAGCACTGTTTTATTTAAAGGCATGACATGTTGTCTTTTTGCTAAGCCTTCTCAATTATCCCATTGTTCCAAACATTTGATTATTAGTGATTTATTAAGTTACCAAGCATTATTAGCCTACAACCCTATGGAGTTTCTTGGAGTGATAACAGAGAGAACCCATGCTTTTATGTGGAATAAAGATAATACGATCAGTGATGTTGTTGGTGAAAATATCCTATATGGATAGTTCTTGTCATGCCATTTCCGGTGGTATGTGGAATATCACATAACTCCTCACGGTTTGAGAGTTATGACCCTACGAAGTTGAAGGACCACCATATGATGGCTTGAAGCCCCATAAGGTCAAAAGAAGTCAAAGTGCTTGAGAAAAAGAAATCATTATTTAAATGATAAAGTAAAGTGACAAAGTCAAGGTGAACTATTTAAATAATAAATAGAAGTGACAAAATCAAGAAGGAATATTTTAATGATAAAGTATTAGAGAACTTTCTAATTATGGAAATCGGTTAACCCTAAAATAAGGAAAATAGGTTAAATGACCTAGAAATGGGTTAAGTGACCTAGAAATGGGTTAAGTAATCTAGAGGATGAAAGTATAAATAAGATAGCAATGGTCTCTTGTAAATCATCCTTTTTGTGGATCAATGGAGAGATTCTTATGAGATTATCTTTTGGAGTATTAATGGAGAGATTCTTGTGAGAGCTTCTTGTGAGAGAATCTTTGGTGTGAATCTCTTAAGCATGATTGAAGATCTATTCTAAGAAAGAGAGTGTGAGGAGGATATCACAGATGCATCAAAGTTTTGGAAATATCGGAGATCTTGACGACAAAAGTCTCGGAGCTTCAGAAACCCTAGTTTATGAGGTGTACAAAGGTTGTAATGGGCTAGGGTGCATACATACGCAGGCTGTATGAGGACAGGGCATGTACAGTGGATGAAATCATGGAGATTTGTGTTTGAGCTGATGATTGGGTGTTGAATACTATGGATTCTATGTGTTCCAGATCTGGATTCTATGGACTTAGATCTATCACTGAGACACTAGTATGGATACATTATTGTATTGATGGTTACTATTGCTTGTTGTGTTGTGAATTCTTATGGAATTCTTAGTATGGATGTTATGGTGTGATTTATGTTGGCTGATGGAGTGAGCAGTACTCTTGTGATTCAATAGTGATATGATTGCTATGGTATACTAGTTGCTTATACATGATTAAGTTAGCTTTCATATTTATTGGTTGTGGAGCATGAGTAAGCTATTGGAGAGATTGGATGTGTTTTTACTGGCTGGTGGTCAGTTTGGATAGTGGAAAACAGAAGAAATTCTTCTTGCAGGTTGCAGAGGATCTGAGTATGTGATGAAAAAGATAATCCCTAATATCTTAGAAGGCATATGTAGGTTGTTGTATATATTGGCCACGTACATACGCGGGCTGTAGTGATCCAAGGCGCATACACACGTAGGATGCACTACTAACAGGTCACGTACATGTTGCAGATTGATATATGTTAAGGATTATTACCTCATCTTAGTTGGTGTTGAGGATGTAGGTTGAGTCTTGCATTATAGAAATGGTGCTCTTGTAGATTTGTACTCTATTCAGTTGTTGTTGAAAAACCCCAAGGATTGTAGTCCGTAATAAAAAGAAAATTGTACATACATCATGTGTTCTTTATGTTCCTTGTGGTGATGACTTATTGATGATCTATGTTGCTGATATATGCTATTGATATATGTTCACATCTAACTAGTTATAAATGACAACAATGAGTAATGAGTAAAAGTTAACTAATGAGTTTTTTGTAAGAGGGAAGTTTTGGTAAAAAGAGCCCCACGCTCATTCACCCCCCCTCTAAGTGTGGTAGGTTTTGTTAGCACTAGAAGTCACCCTTGGATTGTAGCAGAGGTAAGCCTGATATCGATTAGCTTTATATTTCACAAATGAATAAATTAGGGTGGTCGAATGGTTGCAGACTCAGGAGGATATTGCTTTAACTCAGAAAAATAGGCCATGCATGCACGAGAAGGTGAGGTCTTGATCTAACTTCAATCAGGAAATTGATTTTAAAGTGAGCAGAGGGAAGACTTGGTGAGAATGATGAACAAGACTACTATGGGCATCAAGCCTTCCAACAACTTGGAGAAGAAAAACACGACACTGAGATGTGCCTAGATGACACAGTTACAACAACATAATTATCAAACCTTCATGACAATGCTACTATAACAACTGAACTGGATCCTCCAATTCCAAGTTACTCAATGTAAGAGGGAAAAAATAACACAAGAAACTACTTAAAACTGGTGATAATATTGTTATGATCAAACATACATCACAACAACACAAAAACCCTCGACTGGATCCTCCAACTCTGAGTGTTTTAACACATCTATTTACAAAGATATGAAAAGAAGATGAATTTAATTAAACAAGAAGTCTCAAATATAGATGCATAACTAGAGGAACCAGTGCTTCATCAAAGTTTTACAATACGGGAGCCTAGCTCAACCATCAACCCTTACTAAAATGGAAAAAATGCCTACATATACTCAAAAAAATGTGCTTGAGTCTTTGCATTGAAGGCATTATGTCTGCATGCTTTCTGATAGACTGTGCATGCATTCTTCTGTCAAAAGAGAGCTCTATCAGATGCTATCATGTTTCTGCAACTGAGTTGACTTGCTGAAAGTCCCTTCTTGGGCTTTCCATTTATGGTGGAAACGATATTCAACTACCACCAACCAACCTTAATAACTACTTCGTCAGGATTGAGAAAACCTGAGTCAACACTACACCTGTGGAGCTTGGCAGCCTCTACGTTCTACCATTTGGATCTAAGTCGGGTGCTCGTAGGGAGGCCTAACAGCAGACATGGAAATAGTAGGGTGGACAATGTGGATGAGAAGAAGAAACTGAGGATAGCATGGGGGCACATAAACGGGAGCTGAGGTGTAATGAAGTGGAGGTGATGTGGAGTGAGGTGGAATAGGTGGCAGGAGATGAGAAAGGGATGAGGTACTGATGGGACGATGAGTGGAAGACAGATGGAGGTAGAAAAAATTATGAGGGGTGGCCACTTGTTGGCCCAAGATAGGACACTATGTGCACATACGCATATAGGGGTTGCGAAAAGTGGTTTGGGACTTCCCCGCTTTTGGGCCTGATGTGTGTCTTTGGTTGACACGTAGCACCTTCACAAACCATAGCTATTTTCCTCGACCCACTCTAGCCTTTTTATCCTATGCACATGTTTAAGCTCTGATATGATCGACGACTGTCAATCTGAGGTGCACCAATCTTGACCGCCCATTTTTTGCGCCCATCTTATCACATCATGCCAAAAGGTCACATCGCACCTCTGACTTAGGATATAAGCCGCGTTGTGGGTTTTTATCCCCTTTCTTTGCCTTTTACTGCCTAGAGGAAAAAACCAAGGAAAAACATCTCCCCTGGAAGAATATCTGATAACATGTGTGTCCAATAGAAAATACACACATTACACAGATATGTTTCCCTTGGAAACCCAAATCGGGAAAACCAACATATTTTATATTCATTAATAGTGATACATTGTTTATAATACAATATACATATAAGAGCCAGGGGCATCCATAAAGCTAACCCAATGACCTGGATTAGTCAACAACCATAATTCCTTAATTGGAAATAGAAAACCATTGACAAAAACCATGTGTCGAAAAACCTCCCAACAATGGACAAGAAAATTAAGGCAACACCAAGAGAACTTCTCAGTGCTCACAATTTTTTTTAATGAATTTGCAAGATTCTTCAAAGTTTCCACCTTCATTAGAAGCACTTTCTTTTCTTCAACCATGTCTCTCACAAAGTGATATTGAATATCAATATGATTTGTCTTTGAATGATAAGTCGGGTTCTTTGCCAGAAAAATTGCACTCTAACTGTCACAATCTATCACTGCATCTTGTTGTACCAACCCAATACCTGAACAAAATATGTGTAACCATACTGCTTCTTTACTTGCATGAGTGGCTACCATTTATTTAACTTTTGTAGTTGAAAGTGCCACTACAACCTGTCTTTTGATCATCCAAATGATTACTCCTCCAAACAGGTTAAACACATACCTGCTTGTAGATCTCTTATGATCCAGATCTCCAGCCCAGTATGCATCCACAAAGCCATATATGTACAACACTCTATCCAATCCTGGTCTTCCTTGGTATCACAATCCATAGCTATCAGTGCCACACAAATACCTAAAAAACCTTTTTACGGTTGTCCAATGCTCCTTCCCTAGTTTTCACATATACTTGCTCAAAACTCCCACTGCATGTGCAATTTCCGGTCTAGTACAAACCATTGCATAAATCAAACTGCCAAGTGCACTCACACATGGAACATGATACATGTCCTCCTCCTCTTCCTGTGTCTTGGGACAATGATCCGTAGATAACTTTACACCAACAAGAATAGGGACCTTGACCGGTTTACATTCCTACATATTAAACCTCTGTAATATTGTCTTGACATATTTTCTCTGATTTAACTAGAGTTTCTTCTTTTTTCGATCTCTTTTAATTTCCATTCCCAAAATTAAATTTGAATCATCGAGATCCTTCATGTAAAATTTAGAGGACAACTGAGTTTTCAGATCCTGGATAATCTCCTTGTTGTTTCCTATCAACAACATTTCATCCACATACAAGACCAAATAAATCAAATGATCACCAATTAATTTAAAATACACACAATGATCCTCTTTACGTCTTGTGAAGACAAGTCCTAGCATATAAGTATCAAATTTTTTATACCACATCCTTGGTGATTGTTTTAAACCATAACAAGACTTTTTCATCTTTCATACCATCTCCTTCTTTCCCTTCACAACAAACCTTTCTTCCTGCTTCATATAGATTTCTTCTTCCAGATCCCCATGTAGGAATGTTTTCCTCACATCCATCTATTCTGCTTCAAACTCAAATGCAGGAGCAAAAAATAACATAAATATTATAGAATTTAACTTGGCAACAGGAGAAAAAATATCACCAAAATCAATTCCCTCAACCTAGGGATAACCCTCTGCTATTGATTGAGCTTTGTATTTGTCCACTTTTCCTTCTACATCCATCTTCTTTTTAAATTACCATTTGCTGTCAATGGGCTTTCCTCTAGTCTGAAACTCCACTAGATCCGAAGACTCATTCCTATCCAAGGCTTCCATTTCTTCATCCATGGCCTTTTTTGAGAGCTTTCCATCCTATGAATTTACTACCTCCCTGACAGCTCTAGGATCATCATCAGTAATAGACAAAGACAAATTTGAACAAAATTAAGATGGAGTATACCTTTCCGATAGCCTTCTTTCTTGAACTAATCTCCTCAATATTGGAGTATGAGTATCTTCTTCTTCTGATTCATGTTCTTATAGAGAGTCTGATTCATTATCCTTTAAATCAAACTTGGTTTTCTCTGGTTCTTTCTTACTTGGTAGGACTTCATGTTTAACAACATCCTTTATTTCTCTAAATACTACATATCAGCTATACAAAACCTTCTTAGTTTCTGCATTCCAAAGCTTATAACCTTTGGGACCATATTTATACCTAATAAAGATACACTTTTTAGCCTTCTTATATAGCTTACTCCTGTTTTCCTTTGGAACATGAACATAGGACTCACAACCAAATACCTTGAGATGTGTGAGAGAAGGTTTCTTACCATTCCATACTTCATGTGGAGTCTTGTCATACAACATTTATGAGGGTGATCTGTTGACCAGGTAACATGCAGTACCCACTACCTCTGCCAAGAATTCTTTCCCTAACCCGACACCACTGAGCATGCACCTTGATTTTTCCATCAGCGTGTTGTTCATCCTTTCTACAAATCCATTTTGCTGAGGTGTATATGGAGTAGTCTTCTATATTTCTATACCACACTTCTTACAAAATTCTTCAAATTCATTCCCATGGAATTCTCTACCATTATCTTTCCTCAGCACCTTAATTCTTTTCTCTGTTTGATTCTTGTTGACGGGTGAAATCGACCGTCCATCAACTGGAAGAGTGGAACCAGTCTAGGGTTGTCTAATAACCCAATCCATTTGGGATGAACCACCCTGATAGGTTTAGCGGCTCCGTTAGCCGATCTAAGTTCCTAAGAAAACAAAAAAGGGAAAACTATTCTAAACTAACTAATCCAACTAAAACTAACTATTAAACAAACAAAACTAACTAAAATAACTATTAAAACGAACTAACTAATCTAACTATTCTATATGTACAATCTACTAACTACTACTATACTAACTCTAACTAATTAACTATATAACTACTAACATAAATAAATATTATTCACAAAACATACAATATCTACAATTTACAGATTTAAAAAAAACCTGAAAAACTCGTTTATATTCTTCCCTAAGACAGCAAGAGATATTTTTGTAGATTTTATAATTTTTATGAACAGAAATAAAACAAAAAGACAACTAACAAAACTAAACAATCTAACTAAACATGCATCTAACTAAACTACATCTAACTAAACTACTAATATTATACTAACAAATATACCAACAAATAAATCACAAACTGACCTGGAGAAACGCTCCAGGTTTATCCTGTGTATGATGCTTGTCTTAGCTGATCAGAGGGAGGAAACCCACACTGAATTATCCAGGAGCCTCTCGTAAACGATAAGCTACAGTGCTCTACAAGTTTGATTACAGGAAAAACAAGACATAAAAATAACAACAATCTTATAATTTATAAATCTTCACAATTAGATAAATCTGTATGCAAAGACTTATACAAAATAATTCAATTGATGAAGAAGAGAAATCTGTCATTCATTAACCGAATAAAGTAATTGTTGTATTTTTTAAATAATGAAAGAGAACAGATTATGGATAAAACATTAATTAAATCGTATCATTCTGCAATAGACTATGATAACTAAAGTAGTCAATAATCAACTGCAAATGACATGCATAAACTTGAAACAAAAGATTGATATTATGAAAGCGAAATCTGTAGAAGAACATCAACTCCTGTCTCAGTTGTATTAGAAATCCATAACCCGGTTCTCCCACAAGTGAGGATGCTCCTTATTACACAAAATAATAAGTATTTAAAGGCCTTCTACAAGGTAAAACATCCCTGTGGAAGTTATCAAACTGTTTACATAAAATATGGGAAGATATCCCAAGTCCGACTAAACTAGGAACCTAAAACAAAACTAAGACACACAAATATCCCCTATACTGTCCAATATGTCCAATGCAATTCGGATGTACCTGAAAAGGGTTAAAAATGGACAAGTTAGAAGGATATTTTATTAAAGAAAATGATAAAAATCTAATTCTATAGACTAGCTACAGAATCTTGTGATTATGTAGCTGGTCCAAATAAGACACAGAATCAACATAAAAATCAACTCAAATCCTTTAAAGAATTAAATTTAACTAACATCCAATAGCTATTTGAAAACGGATTATTGAAATTGAAATCGTTATACCATTCGAAATCAAACAGGATCAAGATCAATCAAACGATTACAGAGATAGGTGTACTCTATTTCGTTTGTTGCCATAAAGTCGGGTGAACATAATCATAATCAAATAGTTATGAAATCATTTCAAATCAAACTGAAATCTTTTAAAACAAATTGCAAGCAATTGTTGTGTTGCCTCATCAACAGGAGATACGATCAAATCCAGACAAGATTATTTTCAAATTGTTATAACTGTATTGACATAACAAACGATTCGTGCCATGAGCGAAATATACCAAAATTGGCACGTAAATCACCACAGATGGAATCGTAATGAGATCACTCAATTGATCACAGGATCTAAAGGATTAGTTCAATCATTTGTTATTGCTATTTTGGGCAAACAAAATCAATTTGACTTTAATCGAAATCGTCCAAACGAATTGTAACCGGATTTGATAGAGATAACATGTATCGACCAATTTGTTTTGCAAATTAAAATCAAACAGAGCAACATATTTGATATGAATCCAACTCATGAAAATGATCGAACTAACTGAATATACACAACAATCCAATCAAACGAATTGAACAGCTGGGGTTTAACACAGTTGTCGTGAATTGAAATTGTTCCATGATTCGGGCGTGAATATTATTTGCACAGGCTTAAATGAGAGTATTGTTTCCATAAAAACAGAGTGGTTTTTCCCAAATCAGAAATCGAATAGAGTTGTATTCCCGATTCAGAAAATTATATCACACAGCATATTAAAAGAACATAACAACCAAATCCAGGAAATCGTTCAACAATCACAACATACTAACCATAACGAAATCAAATCATGATTGTATTCTAAATCTAGCACGAAAACTTCTTGTTCAGAGTAGATACAAAACAAATGTAATGGAAAGAAAACCATCAATTTCGTTAACTCAATCAAACAAACGAACAAATCAAATCCAATCGAAAACCAATCAAATCCGATAAAAATCTATCAGTAACTAAACTGGGAATGATCAAATCATGTATCCAAATCGACATTTCATCTATCTTTAGCAAAATGAAAAATATACAGGATGAACACATTATGATAGATCCATTTCAAAATATAATGAGAGCTATCCGAAAACCAAATTCAAATCATTATATTAATCTTGATCATTCACAAAACTAAAATGATACCAAAATTCATACCTGTATGACGAGCGGATGGCTTGATCATGACATTTTGGAGTTGACCACAGCTGTGGCCGATTCAACATTCTTGAAAATGATGGAACCAGTGGGTCTCTGCTTCCTATCAGTTGCTTGAAGCTTGTCTCTTTGGCTGGTCAATACTGCAACTTGATTTTCCAATGATTGGATTTTCGATTGGAGGAGGGGAACGTCGATGTAGTATCATTCTAACCACCAATCAGATTGGTAACAGGACAATTGTTCAGGTTTCGAAAGAGTAGGTGAGGGTTTGGGTACATTGCCGAGGGTTTCATTAGGTAATTTGATCCCAGGTTAACTAGGATTATTCTTTAGGCAAGGGGGAAGATTAGAAATGAAATCATAAGGTGGCTCGGGGCACAAACCCTGTGAGTAAGGGTACTCACTGGCTAGGAAACGTTCTACATCAGAGTCTGAATCCTCACTAAGGACGATGGGATTTTTCTTAGTAGTGGGTTTAGGTTTATTCCTAGCCATTCTCGAAATAAGCCGAGTGTTCTTTTTACCCTTGGCATCAACAATAGGGTTTTCCTTGGCCTTTTTGTTTGCAGGCTTTTTAATAGCCTCAGCCTTCTCTGCTATAACGTCGGGTACATAGAGGAAAATGAGTCCATATCGACCTTCACAGGTTACGAATTGCTTGACTCCTATCAAAAGGTCATGCCATCATGGTTTAAGCATAGATATGGGCATACCTCTGTCACAAGATGTGACTTTTCGCGAGACGAACAAAAGTGGCCACGACACCTCTTCCACTTTCAAATTTTTGAACCAACGCTGGCCTAAGGATGGTAACCCTGTAGCAGAACTAATAAACTCCTCATTGATTTCCAACTAGATGTCACCCACCTTGGCTCTACAACCATCAAAAGTCAGGGCGAACTGTTGTGCCACAACTAGATTAAAACCCTTGAATCATTGTACAAAGGTGAGCCATCTGTTATCCTCCAAGTCTTTTCGAGCATTGTCGAACAATAGCAAGGTTTGGCTACCGTTCGGCTCGATTCGCATGACTAGTGCCATGGAGCCAAGCACACGGTAAGTCCAGGGTCTGGGTCATATCACACAGAGGAGCAGAGTGCACGAAGGGTTACCCAAGCTACGAGAGGTGAAACAGGGATAAGGGATAGACATTAATGTCATCGTGCGAAGGTGGCAGAGCTTATCTCTGCCATGCATAATAGTTATTGCCAAGGTAAAACCGTCAGCTTATAGCTGTTCTATCCATTATAGTATAGTTCAACAATCATGTCACTTGGCCGACCAATGAAACCAATGATAAGTGTATTAACCAATGTGCGCAATCAAGGTTATGCCATAGTTTGAAAACAAACTTACAAATTGAAACCAATACCAATGTTTTGACCATGTGACATGCGATGTATCAATTCATATCAAGAGTTTAAGCGAGGTACCAATGCATTTTGAAACTAGGTGTCATGTGAAATCAAATATATCAAGGGCTTAACCATAACACCTATATATTTTCATGAAACCAGTGGTCAAAAACACATAAATCCAAATGCCAATGCATCACAAACTTAATGAAACAAAATTACACAATCAATCGAAGCATGAGTACTGATCAAAAGGTCTTGCCAACTGCATGATGATAAGGTAAGAGACAATTCAATAATGATTTTAATGTGACTTTGAAAGACTAAGGTTTTCATGCTTACAGTCGTGAAAACAAAATGAAGGTAAATGTGCAAATATCGCAAAAATAAAGGTATCATTTGTTTAAAAATTGCGACGAAAATTGATGTTTGCAAAACATTGGTGTAGGTAGCTTATAGGATAGTGGGAAAATGTGAATTGGCTACCAACAATGGTGACACACTGGTAGAATCATTTATCTCTACCAAAAGGAACAAATTCAGATTAGGACAACAAAGATAATTCCAACTCAAAAATAACAACCAGAAAATCGTATAAACATCATCATTTACCAACTATTCCAGCAGTGTTTTAAAAGATGAAAACTGATAACAGTCTTAGGATCAGTGAGTCACGATATGAAAGATAAAATCTCCAATACTGTTGATAGAGACACTGCTGCCAGCAGGCATCCATAGCCTCGACAGGGTTGCCATTTAACCCACTCTGACATCTGTATCCTGCCAAGAAGTTCTAGATCAGAATAAAGGACATTAAAGAGGTTTCTTGTTTACAAATTTTCACATACCCGACATTGCTTCGCTGCCAGCGGTCCTGTTCAGTACCCCGACGAAGTTGTCTTGGCGTCATGCATGCATTTACCCGCTGCCAGCAGACCTATTCAGCATCCCGGTGGGTTTACAAACACTTCCCACAACTCTATTTATAATTTATTTTGTTTTGTTTCTCAAAGATATATAGCTGAGCGGGGTGACGCTGAAAATCATGATATTTTAATATATTTTTTTAGACCTCATCATAATTTTTTAAAACTGTCCTTTATCAAGATCCGGAGATGTTTTATTTACAAAAACAACTTCCTAAGGCAGGGAGACATCTTTTGAGTCATTCCCTTAAGGAAAAGGGACAACGTAAAAAGATAATAGATGATCATGACAAGCTTTACTCAGAGATTGAAATCAGTCATCTTCTTTCAAACAACAGACCTTTTCCAACACATATATAAATTTCAGAAATATACCATTGATGTTTGCACAAATTTTCTTAGTAGTTATTTCAGCGAAGGAATTTTCCATGGTCTATGTCTAAATAGCTCAGTGTACAGGTATGTGTATTTGAAAGAAAACAACAACTGATAAATTCAAAGTGAAATCAAAACAAAAGGCAAACAAAAAGAAAACAAAAGAAAAATATGTACATAAAATACAAGGGTTGTTATCAAGCAAAGTATCTTTTCAAGGCTTTGCCATTCACCAGGTAGGTGTCAAGCTACCCTTCAAGATTCTGTAATTGAAAAGAACTAGGACACAACTTTTCAGCAATTAGAAACGGTCCAAGCCACAAGTTTTGAAATTTTGTGTGCTCTCCCTTTCCCTCATGCGGTTTGTCCCATTTCAGGATGAGATCACCTACTTCAAAATTCCTATCATAATCAGAGCTAGCATCGAACCAACTTTTAACCAATTGTTGATGTTGATCTAACTTACGTTTATCTTGGGCTCTTACCTCTTCTAGCTTCATCAAAGTGTTAATTCAGTTTTCTAGAGGGGGACAATCTTCTTCTTGAACTTTCTGTGACAACTGAAGAAAAGGAAGAAGAATGTGAGGTGGTAGGATTACTTCTCTGCCATAAACGATAAAAAAGGGGGAGTTACCTACGACATCTTTTGGTGTTACCCTATCGGCCCACAATGCGTTCAGTAGCGCATTGTGCCAATTTTTGTGATTTTCAACCATGGTTCTCTTGATAATTTTAATCAAGTTCTTGTTTGTTGATTCTTCCAATCTATTTCCCTGGGGGTAATAGCTAGCAAAATACTTCAGTTTAATTCCTTTTTCCAAAGTGAACTCACTCATCTCAAGAGAAGAAAAGTAAGAAGCGTTGTCAAATACTAAACAGTCAGGGATACCGAAACGAGTGATAATATTCGAGTTGAAAAAGGTGATTACCTGACTAGTGTTGACAGTTCTTAATGCGGCAGCTTCAGACCATCAGGTAAAGTAATCCGTGGTTGTCACAATAAACTTGTGTTTTTGAGAGGACCGGGGGTTGATTGGGCCTATGATATCAAGGCCCCACTGCTGGAAAGGGGAATCTACCAAAACGGGTTGCAAAGGAAAGGCTGGTTTTTGTAACCGCCCTGATGCTTTTTGACAAATTATACATTTATGACACAAGGCATGGGTGTCTCTAAAAAGTGTGGGCCAGTAATAACTGGCTCTTAAAACCTTATGGGCAGTTCTATCACCGCCAAAGTGACCACTAGCTTCTCCTGCATGCAACTCGAGCAAGACTTTTTTTGCTTCATCTTTTTCAAGGCAGTGCATCAGTACGCCATCAAAACTTTGACAAAACAGGATACCATTAACCAAATGAAAGGAGGTGGACTTTAACCTCAATGATCTTCTCTTGGCAGGATCTAGGTGACAAGGTGCTGACCCATGTTCAAGACAGAATCTAATATCGTCATACCAAGGACTGACAGGGTTTTTTGTGCAACAGATTAAACTTTGATCATGTTGTCCTAGGTTTGACGTATCACTTTCTTCTTGCTATCCTGCCGCCAAATCAGCAACTAACTTGCATAACCCTTGGCCTCTCACTATCTGAGCTGGAGTGATTTCTAAGTCATACTCCTGCAAGGAGGTGACCCAATTGGCTCTCTTCTCTCCTAGTTCCTTTTGCACTAACAAGTTCCTCACGACTGGGTAGGGGACAATGACTTTCATCCTTGACTTCAAAAGATAGGACCGGAGGTTCTTGACTACTTTGAAAATAGTGTAGGCTTGCTGATCAACCATTGGATAGTTAAGTTCAGCGCCTTTGAAAGCAGAGCTCATAAAGGCGATGGGTACTTCATTGTTCTTGGCGTTCTTTTGGGTTAAGACGGCGGCATAGGAATGGTCAGAGAAAAAAGTATAGAGTGTAAAGTCTTGAGAGAAGTCAGGGCTCATGAGAGACAAAGCATCTATTATGGCCTTCTTTATTGCATTAAAAGCCTGATTTTCTATGGGTCCCCAGTGATATTGGGTGTCTTTCTTAATCAAATTCTGTAAAGGCCTGACCATTTTGGAGAAACTGGGGACGAATCTCCTCACGAAGTTAATCTAGCCTAAGAAAGACTGCATGGATTTTTTGGAATTAGGAGGGGGGAGTTTCGCTATGACTTGAGTCTTATCGGGGTCAATAATCATCCCTTCGCTAGACACAATGAATCCTAATAGTTTACCCTGTTCTACTACAAAGATGGATTTTTTTGGATTCAAGGAGATGCCATATTTATGACATCGCAGTAGAATGGCTCGTAAGTGAGCTAGATGGTCATATTTGTTTTCACAATATACAGTCACATCATCCAAGTAAACTACAACGAACTAATTGATTAAGCCTCAGAAAGCGATGTCCATTTCTCTCTGAAAAGTGGCACCGGGATTAATCAATCCAAAGGGCATTTTATGATAAGCATAAGTGCGCCACGGGGTACGGAAGGTAGTTTTGAGTTGGTCTAGCGGAGACATCAGGACTTGATTATACCCTGAGAAACCATCTAATAGGGATAGCCTCTCATAACCAGATACCTGTTGAAGGATCTGTTCCATGGGTGGGACAGGATAGTTGTCTTTATCAGACGCTCTATTAAGGTTTCAAAAATTGACGCAAAGTCGGATTTCCCTGCTTTTCTTCTGGACTGGGACGAGGTTAGAAACCCATTGAGTGTGCCTAACAAGAAAATTTTTTTTAGAATTTAAGAGCTTATTCAATTCTTTTTGAACGGTCGGTTCTAGTTTAGGGTGCATTTTCCTCAGTTTTTGTTGAAAGGGCAAGGTTTGGGGTTTCATGGGAATAACATGCAGTATGCTGTTAGGATCAAAAGTTTTAAGGTCATCATACGTCCATGCAAAGACATCTTTAAATTCTTTAAATAATTTAACAAATGCAGTGTTTTCTTGTTGAGAACATCCCAACCCTAGATTAATGCACTGAGGATTTTCATTAGTTCCTAGGTTAACTTTTTCATAAGATAATGAGGAACTATTGGTTTTACAGTTAACCGTCTTTTTAAATTTATCTTCAAAATCGTAAAACTTCTCTAATCTAACTACAGATTTGGGTATCGAATTTACCATGTCTAATAGAGCTTCAGGATTTTTTGGATCAGGTATTACTGTGAAATCGCGCAAATTGTCATCGTGTGTGTGTTCATCTATCACCGCGCCTTGAAAAGTTTCTTCCATGTGCAGAAAGTTAATAATCTGTTGATCATTGTCAAAGACTCTCCAGTTAGTGATATTGTCAAGAATGGATGGTCTAAACAACAACACGATGGAGAATGCATCAGGGAACAAGCCTTCTACAAGAAGAAGTTTAGAAGCTACATTAGCTAATAAATCTGCTTCAGAGTTATTCAATCTAGGAATGGAATTTATATTGAAAGCAGAAAATTTATTTATTAAATTCCATACCTCAAACTGGTAGCTTTTGAGATGCGGAGAAAGAAAGTGGATAGAATCTCTTACCTGCCTAACCACTATTTCAGAGTCTCCAAAAACAACCAGGTTTTGAATGTTCATATCCAAAGATTTTCTGAGACCTTGCNTTATTAGTACATTCAAATTCTAGTCTACATGCAATTAATGTCTTGTTACCTACCGGATCGATAATGATGCAGCCTGCGCCGACTCCTTCTTTAGACTTAGACCCGTCAAAATAAAGAGACCAAATTTGATTTCCATCGGGCACATGGGATCATTGCGTAGAAGTTGTTGGTTGCATATATGCTACAATCTCGGACTGTTGTTCTGGATTGATGATAGGTAAAGCCTCGGCCATGAAATTTCTGAAGAAGGTGTCCATCCCTTGCACTTTAGGTGAATCAGCAGAAGGTGTGAATGGTTTGTTGGGATAGTTCAAGTCAGTGACCGTGAACTTAAGGTAGCGTTCACGATTTACCTTGATCTTATTAGGCTTTCCATTCTCTAGAAGCCATAGGTGAGATCAGTCTGTCGCGAAGTAACCATGTAGTTGCTCTGACCAGTCCCTGCTTAAAAATAGACCATACACTTCTGGAATATCCACAACGATTATATCAATAACCTGATGAACCTTGGGGTTAGATGATAATCTAATGAGTACATTTTTTAGTTCGCCTATAACTTTAACATTGGTCTGATCAAGTTGTATGATTTTTAAAGTAGATGGTTCAACTTCAGCGTTAATCTTCTGGCATACATACCATGGCATCACATTGGATGATGCCCCTAAGTCTACCATACAATTATGCACGTTTCTATTGAAGATTTCGAAAGTTAATAAGAAAGAAGGTACATTTTTACGAGTACAAAGAGTGGTAGCTTGTGGATTTTTACTCATAGTTTCTAAAACTACTTTATATACATTATTTACATTATTTACATTACTTATAGGAAGGCTTCCTTTATCTTGAGGATCAAGATTGTTTTTAGTGGAAGAGTTCTAAGGAACTTTGTTTTGCACAACCTTATTACTACTTGAATTACCATTTTTTCCATTCTCCGAAATATTTTGTAACATTTTTTGTAACAAAAATGGAAATTTCAGTAACTCATAAACAAAAATGTTAGCCCTCAACTTTTTAAGATCTTAAACTACATCATAATCTAAGTTGGGGTTCACATTACTCTGTTTAGTCTCAACTGGTTTAGATTTTTTTGGAGGTGAAGTTGTAGTGTTTTCGGAAGAAGGTTTGTTTATCGTCTTACTCCTGGTATTATAAGGATGAACTGTCTTGAAGTTATCTTGAAAGATGTTATCCGAGAAGTGTTCGAAAATGTTTGGAGAAGACTCTTCTTCTTGAACTGTCTCTTGTTCAACTACCTCCTCGGGGATCTCAGGAGGCATCAAGTTATCTTGGGCTTCTAGAATTGTTTGAAGAGCGCATTGCAAACTTTCTATATTAAGGCCTTTGGTGGTTGGATTAGGTCGGTTGATAGGAAAAGGCTTCCAGAATGGGGGTTTGTAAGGTCCTTTTCTCGAGGAAGCTTCTTCGATCGTCCTTTTTAAGTCTATAACTTGATTTGACAGTTTTTGAACAACTTTCGTTAAGTTTTCTAAATCTGAGATTTCAGATTGTGTTTTACTTGTAGTGGGTCTGGGGAGGATTTCGATCTTCTTTTTGGAAGAAGAACTAGCCTTTTTTTCATTGCTAGAAGAGTCTTTAAGACTAAGTATGTCTTTTTCAATCTGGCTAGCCTCCTCGAAGGCTTCTAACAACGTGGATTTCTTAGATCTTTTAACCCAAATAGCTATACTTTGATGCAAAGCTTTAGTGTAGTATGCTATTATAAGACTCTCGGTAGGCATGGAATCCGTAGGGATTTGATTTTTAAGTGTTAAGAATCTTTGATTAAAGTATTTAACTTTTTCTTTTGGGTTCATTCTTAAGCTTGAAAGATCCATGACTAGGAATTCCAGAGGTTTAGCATCTCTGAACTTTTATAAAAAGAATGACTCAAACTTTTTCCAAGACACGATGGTATGGGGTTGTTGGGAAAAATACCATGTGGATGCATTGCCCTCGAAGGTATAAGGGAACAACCTGCAGACAACATCTTCATGTTTAACATTGCGGAGTCTTATGGATAACATAAACCTTTTAATGTGATCTTCAACGATCTATTTTGAGTCAGGGTCAAACTTGGGAAGCCATTTCTCCGGGTGTTTAGGTAAAGGATGCTGAGCTCCAGGTACGACTACAGCATCCTGGTCAAGCCAAGGTCTGGTAGGGTTGTTTTAATTTTCCATTGGTGTAGTGGGTGTGGAAGGATGAGAAGGGGAATCACCTTCATCAGTGGGATCTCCCCTAGAAGAGGAAGGAGGTGATGGAGGTGGTGAAGGAGGTACCCCAGATCCTCCTGCAGCAGGATTTAAGATCGGATCTGTGGGATTCACAGTGAGGTTAGTGTCTCCTAATTGTTCTCTGATATCAGAGAAGTCCAAAGGTTGACCCCATGGATGGTTTGGTTGCCTCAGACGAGCTAAGGCACTGTGTGTTTTTATAATAGATTGACGTAAAATCTCTTGTATGTCACCACCTGTAGGATTAGGGGTTACTGGCTCAACTGTGATCTGAGGATCGTCGGTTGAAGTAGTTGTTTTTTGAGGGGGAATATTATCGTTTGAATGGATTCTAGTCACAATAGGTGAATTATTAGGTGAAGGAGGAGTCTTGCAACCGCCTCATGCCATTAATTAAATTCAGGCCCTCCTTCTAGTTCCATTTGTTGACGGGCGAAATCGATCGTCCATCAACTAGAAGAGTGGAACCGGTCCGGGGTTGTCTAATAACCCAATCCATTTGGGATGAACCACCCTGACAGGTTTAGCGGCTCCGTTAGGTGATCTAAGGTCCTAAGAAAACAAAAAAGGGAAAACTATTCTAAACTAACTAATCTAACTAAAACTAACTATTAAACAAACAAAACTAACTAAAATAACTATTAAAACGAACTAACTAATCTAATTATTCTATATGTACAATATACTAACTACTACTATACTAACTCTAACTAATTAACTTTCTAACTACTAACATAAATAAATCTTATTCACAAAACATACAATATCTACAATTTACAGATTTAAATAAAACCTGAAAAACTCGTTTATATTCTGCCCTAAGA
>JASDQU010683193.1:63617-78499 GCA_032191745.1 Picea mariana
AGGTGATGGAGGTGGTGAAGGAGGTACCCCAGATCCTCCTGCAGCAGGATTTAAGATCGGATCTGTGGGATTCACAGTGAGGTTAGTGTCTCCTAATTGTTCTCTGATATCAGAGAAGTCCAAAGGTTGACCCCATGGATGGTTTGGTTGCCTCAGACGAGCTAAGGCACTGTGTGTTTTTATAATAGATTGACGTAAAATCTCTTGTATGTCACCACCTGTAGGATTAGGGGTTACTGGCTCAACTGTGATCTGAGGATCGTCGGTTGAAGTAGTTGTTTTTTGAGGGGGAATATTATCGTTTGAATGGATTCTAGTCACAATAGGTGAATTATTAGGTGAAGGAGGAGTCTTGCAACCGCCTCATGCCATTAATTAAATTCAGGCCCTCCTTCTAGTTCCATTTGTTGACGGGCGAAATCGATCGTCCATCAACTAGAAGAGTGGAACCGGTCCGGGGTTGTCTAATAACCCAATCCATTTGGGATGAACCACCCTGACAGGTTTAGCGGCTCCGTTAGGTGATCTAAGGTCCTAAGAAAACAAAAAAGGGAAAACTATTCTAAACTAACTAATCTAACTAAAACTAACTATTAAACAAACAAAACTAACTAAAATAACTATTAAAACGAACTAACTAATCTAATTATTCTATATGTACAATATACTAACTACTACTATACTAACTCTAACTAATTAACTTTCTAACTACTAACATAAATAAATCTTATTCACAAAACATACAATATCTACAATTTACAGATTTAAATAAAACCTGAAAAACTCGTTTATATTCTGCCCTAAGATAGCAAGAGATATTTTTGTAGATTTTATAATTTTTATGAACAGAAATAAAACAAAAAGACAACTAACAAAACTAAACAATCTAACTAAACATACATCTAACTAAACTACTAATATTATACTAACAAGTATACCAATAAATAAATCATAAACTGACCTGGAGAAACGCTCCAGGTTTGTCCTATGTATGATGATTGTCTTAGCTGATCAGAGGGAGGAAACCCACACTGAATTATCTAGGAGCCTCTCATAAACGATAAGCTGCAATGATCTACAAGTTTGATTACAGGACAAACGAGACATAAAAATAACAACAATCTTATAATTTATAAATCTTCACAGTTAGATAAATCTGTATGCAAAGACTTATACAAAATAATTCAATTGATGAAGAAGAGAAATCTGTCATTCATTAACCGAATAAAGTAATTGCTGTATTTTTTAAATAATGAAAGAGATTAGATTATGGATAAAACATTAATTAAATCATATCATTTTGCAATAAACTATGATAGCTAAAGTAGTCAATAATCAACTGCAAACGACATGCATAAACTTGAAACAAAAGATTGATATTATGAAAGCGAAAGCTGTAGCAGAACATCAAATCCTGTCTCAGTTGTATTAGAAATCCATAACCCGGTTCTCCCACAAGTGAGGATGCTCCTTATTACACAAAATAATAAGTATTTAAAGGCCTTCCACAAGGTAAAACATCCCTATGGAAGTTATCAAACTGTTTACATAAAATCTGGGAAGATATCCCAAGTCTGACTAAACTAGGAACCTAAAAAAAAACTAAGACACACAAATATCCCCTATACTGTCCAGTATGTCCAATGCAATTCGGATGTACCTGAAAAGGGTTAAAAATGGACAAGTTAGAAGGATATTTTATTAAAGAAAATGATAAAAATCTAATTCTATAAACTAGCTACAAAATCTTGCGGTTCTGTAGCTGGTCCAAATAAGACACAGAATCAGCATAAAAATCAACTCAAATCCTTTAAAGAATTAAATTTAACTAACATCCAATAGCTATTTGAAAATGGATTATTGAAATTGAAATCGTTATACCATTCAAAATCAAATAGGATCAAGATCAATCAAATGATTATAGAGATAGGTGTACTCTGTTTCGTTTGTTGCCATAAAGTTGGGTGAACATAATCATAATCAAATAGTTATGAAATCGTTTCAAATCAAACTGAAATCATTTAAAACAAATCACAAGCAATTGTTGTGCTGCCTCATCAACAGGGGATACGATCAAATCCAGACAAGATTATTTTCAAATCATTATAATTGTATTGACATAACAAATGATTCGTGCCATGAACGAAATAGACCAAAACTGGTGCGTAAATCACCACAGACGGAATCGTAATGAGATCACTCAATTCATCACAGGATCTGAAGGATTAGTTCAATCGTTTGTTATTGCTATTTGGGGCAAACAAAATCAATTTGACTTTAATCGAAATCGTCCAAACGAATTGTAACCGGATTTGATAGAGATAACATGTATCGACCAATTCATTTTGTAAATTAAAATCAAACAGAGCAGCATTTATGATACAAATCCAACTCATGAAAATGATCAAACTAACTGAAGATACACAACAATCCAATCGAACGAATCGAACAGTTGGGGTTTAACACAATTGTCGTGAATTGAAATCATTCCATGATTCAGACATGAATATTATTTCCACAGGCTTAAATGAGAGTATTGTTTCCAGAAAAACATAGTGGTTTTTCCCAAATCAGAAATCGAATAGAGTTGTATTCCTGATTCAGAAAATTATATGACACAACATATTAAAAGAATGTAACAACTAAATCTAGGAAATCGTTCAACAATCACAACATACTAACCATAACGAAATCAGATCATGATCGTATTCTAAATCTAGCACGAAAACTTCTTGTTCAGAGTAGATACAAAACAAATGTAATGGAAAGCAAACCATCAATTTCGTTAACTCAATCAAACAAACGAACAAATCAAATCCAATAGAAAACCAATCAAATCCGATAAAAATCTATCAGTGACTAAACTAGGAATGATCAAATCATGTATCCAAATCGACATTTCATCTATCTTTAGCAAAGCGAAAAATATACAAGATGAACACATTATGACAGAGCCATTTCGAAATATAATGAGAGCTATCCGAAAACAAAATTCAAATCATTATATTAATCCTGATAATTCACAAAACTAAAACGATACCAAAATTCATACCTGTATGACGAGCGAATGGCTTGATCATGACATTTTGGAGTTGACCACAGCTGTGACCGATTCAACATTCTTGAAAACAATGGAACCAATGGTTCTCTGCTTCCTATCAATTGCTTGAAGCTTATCTCTTTGGCTGGTCAATACTGAAACTCGATTTTCCAATGATTGGATTTTCGATTGGAGTAGGGGAACGTCGATGTAGTATTGTTCTAACCACCAATCACATTGGTCACAGAATGATTTTCCAGGTTTCGAAAGAGCAGGTGAGGGTTTGGGTACATTGCTGAGGGTTTCGTTAGGTAATTTGATCCCAGGGTAGATAGGATTATTCTTTAGGCAAGGGGGAAGATTAGAAACAAAATCATAAGGTGGCTCGGGGCACAAACCCTGTGAGTAAGGGTACTCACTGTCTAGGAAACGTTCTACGTCAGAGTCTGAATCCTTACTAAGGACGATGGGCTTTTGCTCAGTAGTGGGTTTAGGTTTATTCCTAGCCATTCTCAAAATAATTCGAGCGTTCTTTTTACCCTTGGCATCAACAGTAGGTTTTGCCTTGGCCTTTTTGTTTGCAGGATTTTTAATAGCCTCAGCCTTCTCTGCTATAACGTCGGGTAGGTAGAGGAAAACGAGTCCATATCGACCTTCATAGGTTATGAATTGCTTGAATACTATCAAAAGGTCATGCCATCATGGTTTAAACATAGATATGGGCATACCTCTTTCACAAGATGTGACTTTTCGCAAGACGAACAGAAGTGGCCATGACACCTCTTCCACTTTCGAATTTTTGAACCAATGCTGGCCCGAGGATGGTAACCCTGTAGCAGAACTAATAAACTCCTCATTGATTTCCAACTAGATGTTGCCCACCTTGGCTCTATATCCATCAAAAGTCAGGGCAAACTACTGTGCCACAACTAGATTAAAACCCTCGAATCGTTGTACAAAGGTGAGCCATCCGTTATCCTCCAAGTCTTTTCGAGCATTGTCGAACAATAGAAAGTCTTGGCTACTGTTTGGCTTGATTCACACGACTGGTGCCATGGAGCCGAGCACACGGTAAGTCCAGGGTTTGGGTCATAGCACACATAGGAGAAGAGTGCACGAAGGGTTACCCGAGCTACGAGAGGTGAAACTGGGATAAGGGATAGACATTAATGTCATCGTGCGAAGGTGGAGGAGCTTATCTATAGCATGCATAATAGTTATTGCCAAGGTACAACCGTCGGCTTATAGCTGTTCTATCCATTATAGTATAGTTCAACAATCATGTCACTTGGCCGACCAATGAAACCAATGATAAGTGTATTAACCAACGTGCGCAATCAAGGTTATGCCATAGTTTTAAAACAAACTTACAAATTGAAACCAATACCAATGTTTTGACCATGTTACATGCGATGTATCAATTCATATCAAGAGTTTAAGCGAGGTACCAATGCGTTTTGAAACTAGTTGTCATGTCAAATGAAATATATCAAGGGCTTAACCATAACACCTATATATTTTCATGAAACCAGTGTTCAAAAACACATAAATCCAAATGCCAATGCATCACAAACTTAATGAAACAAAATTACACAATCAATCGAAGCATGAGTACTGATCAAAAGGTCTTGCCAACTGCATGATGATAAGGTAAGCAAAAATTCAATAATGATTTTAATGCGACTTCGAAAGACTAAGGTTTTCATGCTTACAGTCGTGAAAACAAAACAAAGGTAAATGTGCAAATATCGCAAAAATAAAGGTACCGTTTGTTTAAAAATTGCGAAGAAAATTGATGTTTGCAAAACATTGGTGTATGCAGCTTATAGGATAGTGGAAAAATGTGAATTGGCTGCCAACAATTCTCAACAAGAGCCTTAAACTCTTTAAACCTATCAAAGACTCTAGATTTATTCCTAAGGAAATATATCAAAGTATTCCTCGAGAAGTCATCTATAAATGAGACATAGTACACAAATTTTCCCAATGATGGAATCGACACAGCTCTAGACACATCGTTGTGAACTAGCTGTAAAATTCCTTCTTTCCTCTTTTCACCAGAGGGAAATCTTACCCGATTATGCCTTCCATATACACAATGTTCACAGAAATCAAAATCTAGGGAACAATTAGACGTACCTTCAACCATACATTTACCATGTAGTAGTCAAAGACCTGTCTCTCTGATATGCCCTGGTATTTCATGCCACAGCATAACATGTTATCCAAAGACTATAGGAGTTATTTCTCTTTCAAATCCAATATCATGAACAATGGAACTATTACACCCATCACTAATAGTTCTTCCTTGCATCTTATACATAGTTCCAAACCGAACTCCCTTTAGTAGCACCATTTCTCCTCGAACCATCCTGCAGGTTTCCTTTCCAAATATTTTTTTTACCCCTGCATCATCCATTTTGAATACATATATCAAATTTCTGTCCAATCTTAGGATGTTGAGAACACCAGGTAGTGTTCTAATCCTTCCATCTATGAGCCTCAACTTGAATTTTCCTCAACCTATGATTCTAGTTTTCAATTCATCACCTAGAAAAACATTACCTCCATCATACCTTTCATATTCATAGAACCACTACCTATGGGGAGTCATATGAAAGGATGCACCTGAGTAAACCAACCATGCCTCATGATATGCATGTGTTTTTGAAGAAGCCAAGTACACATCCCCTCCTTCTTCCTTGGAGGTATTTTCTTCTGTAGAAGGAGATTCTTCAGATCCCTTTTTTTTCTCAACTTTGGATCTACACTGTTTCTTGTAGTGCCCTTCTTTTCCACATCTCCAACATACCTTTAAAAAATTTCTGGGAGACTTAGATATTCCCTTAGACTTAGATCTCCCACTTGAGGACTTAGATTTATTTATTTCCTCAGAGTGTCCTCTTGCAAATAATTCATATGTACTCTGTCCTTCCATGTTCTTCCATATCATCTCCTCCGACAACAAGGATGAGACCACTTCATCAAAATTCAAGGCAGTTGTATCACTACCTATGGCCACAAACAGACTATCCGATGAGTTTGGTAAAGAGAACAGTAAACTGATACACATATATTCATCTAAAATTTTAATCTCAAAAGATACTAACTGACTTACCACAGTATTGAAGGCATTCAAATTCTCTGCCACCGAATCTCCATCTCTCATCCTCAGGTTATATAGCTTCTTTCTCAGGAATAGTTTATTTACTAGGGACTTTGACTGATACAACTTCCCCAACTTATCCCTTAAATATTTGGTTGTAGCTTCCTCTCACACATTTAATAATATTGAATTTAAGAGACTTGGTCATATTGTTCTCTTTGACTTACGATCCAACTTTTTCCAGTCATCTGTTGAAGTTCCTGTAGGTGTAGTACCTGGATCCACCACAATCCACTGATCTCTATCCACCAATAGATCTTCCATATTGATCTTCCACGGCTCAAAACTTTCCCCATTAAACTTCTCGATCTCCATTTTCAAATTGCTTGCCATTTCTTTTCACCTAAAAAATCAATACCACGGATCTCCCACTGTAACAAGGCTTATCACAGTTCTGAGCCAAACCCTTGACCATAAAGGAGTCCCCCTGAAGCCAACAAAGATCTGATACCAAATGTATATTTTAACCTTGTACAGTATTTTAATGCAAACAAATTTTCAATAAAAGAACATAAAAGATACAATGGCAAATACACACATTACATAGATATTTTTCCCCTAGAAACCCAAAACGGGAAAACTAGCATATTATATATTCATTCATAGTGATACATTATTTATAAAAAAATATATGTATAGGATCCAGCGACATCCAAAACCCTAACCCAATGACCTGGATTAGTCAAAAACCCTAATTCCTTAACTGGAAATAGAAAACCATCAGCAAAAACCATGTGTCAAAAAACCGCCCAACAATGGACATGAAAATCGAGGCGACACCAAAAAATGAGGTAAAAATGTGACATGTTTCCTGAGGATAAAATGTTTCTTGGTGGTGCTACCCCTGGACCCTTGAAAGGGGGTCCTAGTGGTCCCCCTGCACGTCTATCACAATGTAGTAGCCATTATACCTAGTCATGCAAAGAATATAAAACATACCCAACACCGCCATCGATAATCTTTGAAGGATCTGAGATAATTTTTCCATCATCTAATTCCTCTATCACACGAGTGCTTCCTCAAGAAACGTCTTGAAAGGATATCCTACTCCTTCATCTCTCTTTTCTTCCTTCATGGGAGGTTGCTTGGGCTGGTGAGAGAGGTTGTCCTCAATAAAAACTAGCTTGAGACCCAAATCTCTATACCCTGACCTCGTCGGGGACCTGCTCTGATAAATGACAAGGACCAGACTGCTCTGATACCACTAATATGGATTATGCTAAGAACAAAATGAGACAAAAACAAAATATATAGCATAGAACACATAAATACATTGAAACCCAACTTATATTAATGAATAAGAGAGAAAAACATTGTAGAACACAAACTGGCAGAATGGGGTAGCTTATCTATGAAAAGAAGGAGATGTTGGTTGCGCTTCATTCGCAACAAGATTTACATCACACTCCATTTCATGCTTAAAGGGCCTCCTTCACCTCAATTATATATGAGAGAGTGATAAAAGAACAATTCCCATGATGCATGTGGTATAAATTAATCTAATTTTATAAAATTCCATAAGCATGTAAAACACTAGGACTTCACGAGTGGTCACCCATCCCATTACTACTCTATCCCGAGAGTTCTTAACCACATAGTTCTAATGGGATTCGGTGCATTAATGCTATGTTGTAGGCATGTACATAATACCATTATGAAATCATTACATAATGTTTGTAATTAACAAATGAATATGGTATTACATTCCATTCCTCATCAAAAGGGTGAATATCATGGTTTATCAAAACCATAGGCTCAAAATGTTGATTTAATGGAAAAGTTGGTTGGCCACCGAGATCCACCTGGATCATTCCTTCTTCGTTAGGAAGCAATGGTCCCCATTGCATCAAGTTCTCTTGGGAGATAGGGAAACTTTTGTTGAATCTAAGCCTTGATGAGTCGCTTGCCTTGTTGAAGTAGATGTCCTTCTTGTACGTTTCATGTGGAAGGATGTCATGAACCTATTAGAGGTGTTGGATCAGTTCAATAGATCTGGCTACAAAAACTGCCTTGGTCTGAGTGTGGGAGGAGTTTTTCGATGAAGATGCATCAACAAGAGATATATCAATGGGGGCTAATGGTTGGAACCCCAAGCACACTTGAAACGAGCCATGGCCAATAAATATATGGTGAACATGTGGAAGACTGTCATTCTCTTCATGCTCCTCTACAATCTCATTGACCTTCTTCTGATGTAATGGTCGTAGTGGCCTCTTGTTCATCATCTAACTAGTTCATGAAGAGGGAAAACTTTGTGGTCTAAGAGATTACTTTGTGAATTTTTTTTTCCGAGATCAATGAAGTGGTAGTAGTCAAAGATACCTCTAATACCCTGTAGAGATGAACTCCAAAAGTAACAATGACATTGTGGGGCTGAGACTCATAAATAGTGTGGTGTTTCCACATATATGGTTTTCCTAAAAGAAAATCACAGACTTCAAGTGGGGAAACATCACACACTACTTCATCCTTGAAGTGTTTGATGTCAAAGGACAGGATGCATTACTGGCTGACACAGATGTATTTTCCCCGACTCAACCATATGATGGTGTATGATTGGGGGTGTCGCATAATTGGTAACTTCAATCTCCTAAAAACCTCGATTGAGATCAGGCTCTTTTGACTCTCGATGTCAACAATGAAATGCAGTGGGGTCCCATTTACCCACATATATGAGTGGAAGAGGTGCTCCTCATCCTCAAGCTCCTCTAGTTCTTTTGGTTGTATTGTTGTGGCCACAATGGTAGTAATGGGTTAGGAATTGATGATATGTTTCTATTTATTGTGATTTGAATCAAAGTTTGAGTAAGGTTCTGATTATTTTTCTTTGAGCTCTGCCACCAATGATGGTTTCGAGAGAAAATCATCAATGTTGTGCTAGGGGATTTTGTGGAACTCACACCACTTTCCAGTGTCTTTCTTAAACTCCACGTTACCCTTATTTTCTTCCATCTTGGAATGGCTCTCTTAAGGTTTTCCTTCCTTGTTGATTTTTCCTTCATTTTGTGAGTTAGGGTTGCCTTTTCCATACTTCTATTGTGGCGTATTTTCAAACCTAAACTCCTGCTTACTTTGTTGCTTGAATTTCTTCTTGATTTTGACTACATATTGATAAACAACTCCTAGTGAGGAGATGCCCAAGAAATCCATATTTGTTTGGATGTACTTGTGCATACCACTACAGTACTTCAAAACTAGGTGTCTCTCGAAGTCCTTGATACCCATATTTGAATGCAAGGTATGAAATATTTTAGTGTACTATGGTACCATCTGACATATTTTATGACACACAGTTTTCCATCTCATGTACTAGTCATCATAGTTTCTAACAAGGTATAACTCCTCCTTTAAGGCATCTACAAAGGCCACCCAAGCAGTTTATCTCTCGAATGGTGTAGATTCATCCATGGTGTACCTCTCCCAATAACCTTCCCACCAAGTTCTGACACATATTGTAACAAAGGTGACCCGAACTAACTGTGGTCTTAGGAGGTAGCAGTAAAAGAAGAAAGTATGAGTTGATACCATGGAAAAAAAACTAGAAACACACCAGTGTGACCATAACATAAGAATAAGTGTTTGAGTCACGAAATTCAGGCATTTCTGGTAATGAACGTTTTGAGTACAGAGCATAACACAAGACCTTAGTTCGTCATGAGAGGCCTGTCGATTCTACCTGCCAGCTAAAATGACATACAGGATACGGTTCTGGTGTGTTTAATTCGCATGACATGTAATGGGTATACTCAATTTGAAAAGGTTAGGAATAGATATGCTTTTACAATCCAAATGAAAATTGAAAATTTGATATCAAATTTGATTTATCAAGAATTTAAATGAACAAGCTTATAGTCCAAATGCAAATCAACATAGGTATTATATTGATATTCAAACAAACGCAAAAGGAAAATCATCCTAATATTGAATAAGAAGTAGATACAAGTCACAATGAATTTTTTAGCAACCAAGCATTGGATAGAGTCATAATGCGAAATTAAGTTTAAATGCTTGATTCATGCTTACAGTCATGAATCAAGCATGAAAACGCAAGATAAAATTAAAACAAGAATAATCAGACATCGTTTTTATAACCGAATAATCACCCTCAAATAGTATTTACAAGATGGGGTGTAGGCAGCTACAAGAGGTGTCATTTGTCATTCAAAATAGTAAAAACATGTAGGGCTGCCAACACATTGTTCCACTGGTAGAAAATCAGGCTGTAAAGTGAAATGTGTCACAATGATTGTGAGATATTTACAATAGTACTCTATCAACTAGTGAAGTTAAAGGATTTKAAGGAAAGTCTTAGCACACTTGCAGAATAAAATACTTGAAGTAAACCCAATTCTTTCAACCTTAGGTTATCACAACTCCACTAGTAGAAAATCAGGCTACAAAGTGAAATATGCCACTAGTTGTGGGCTCTTTTATAGAAGTAATTTGTCATCTAATGAGGTTAAAGGTTTTGAAAGAATCTTCAATTCAAGGAATTTGAAATAAAATCTCACTTTCAACTATATAATTGTAACGTCAACTACAAATTCAAATGGACACTAAGATGGAATCTGGAATTTAAACATACAAATTAGAATGTTTTTATATAGAAAGAAAAATAAACCAAAATACTTACAGAGTAGAAGATGTAGAAACCAAAACTATACACAACATTATACACAGTGGCATGTATCAAGACAAGGGAGCCCTCGAATCCCGATGCATGCATAGAAAATAAAAGATATTGGTTGGAAAATATCAGAGCTTCTATATTGATCATCAAACTGGTTATAGAGTTGTGTTTTCAAAGAGTTTTTCTACACAATTTGAATATCTCCTCAACCTTGAAAATCTAACTTATTTATACCATAGAAAATGTAACAATAAGCCTACAAATGTTCTCTATAGTAATGGCATAAATGATAAGATCCTAAAAACATTGATTCGTCCTTTACTTGTTGAAGGCCCATGATTTTATGAGAAAAATCGAGTTGTTGATTTTTCTACTGCAAAAATTGTTTCCTAGTACCTGAGTTGACCATGCGTTGACTGGCACATTTATGTCTTGATTTTGTGCATCCACGAGGACATGATCCATGCCATGAAAGTTAAGGAACAAAAACTAGGTGTTTTTTTCTCCCATATTGGCATGCATATATCTCGATGAACAAGGAATTACAAGAGCTGAATTTTTCTTGTAAAAACTTAAAAAAATATGAATTTAACTATTTTAAAATGTTGATTTTATAAAATTAAAAATAAAATAAAGATTTACCTAAATGTTCCTTGGATGGTCTTTATTAGGCTAGGATAGATGGAAAATATGGAAAAAAGAGAAGATATAAGGTCAAAAAGGTGATAAGTTTAGAGGCTTTTATATGGAAAAACAAAGTACTGACAAATGTGCAGAGAGCTTGGGTGACCTACTTGGATGAATCCTATGGGGGACCTAGGAAAATTTGGATGTGGCCATCAAGGTGGCTTGAGAAAGCTTCCTAACTCTTTGATGAGGTGCATTGGATAGGTCACTGCGATGAAGTGGGTAGTGAAGTCTATATGTGTCACATTTGAGAGGATGGATGAGGCACCATGTTGATTGGTTCCTTAGAAAAAAAATTGGGTCATGCTATGACCTCACAATCATGATGATAGTGCCATAGTTTGAATGCTTGCAGGAGGTGTAAGGTAGTTTCATTCTAGGATATGGATGGATTCAGCGAATAAATCGACCAAGAATTGTTGGCAGATAACCAGAATGGGCAGAACATAGACCAAGTGACTTGGGTGGTGTTCACTCCCCTTTGGTATGGGACACTAGATGAGGAGGGGTGCACCTTGGTGACTTGTGGATGATTGTGAAATGAATTAGAGATATGATAGTGGTCATCGGTTGAAGTTGGCAGAGTATTGGTGCGAACATGCCTAAGGCATGGAAGTTCTTTGAGGTGACTCATTCTACTTGGAGGGATTTGGACAATTCGTTGGGATGCTTGAGGAGTGTAGGCACATTTTCCACACTCATCACAGATGTTGAGTTATGAAGAGTTGACTTGACGGAAGGAGTTGAGTTGAGGACTTGCCTTCGTTTGGAGGATTATGTGGACAAGAAAATTGCAATATGAAAAGATTATTTGGGCATGAGTGTTTCTCTTGATTTGGGTAGCATGGTTGAGGGTGAAGCCTAACCATTCCAAGGCATAGAGAGGCAGATGTAGCAGCATGGTCTAGTGAGGAAGTAGTGTGGAAAAGGTAGTCTGGATGTGCATTTCTTGGGGCAAATTGGCTAACTATGCCATGAGGTGGATAGTGGAGTCAACTTGTTGTGGATGAATTTGCTTTGGGGTGATTTCATAGTTCAGTAAGGTGAGGGGAAAACTTTCCTTGATATGAAAATTGTGTGGATGGAATGAATTATGGAAGGAAGTGACCAGTTTGTGCATGAGGGTGTGCAGGCTCAAGGAGGGTGATGGTTGGAATGGAATTCAATTATTTCATGACTTGGGTGAGAACAATAACATGACAAGGGGGTCAAGAGTGCAGACATGACAGTAGGTTCGAAGTGCATCACTTAGAAATTGAGGAGGATCTCCTTGACGAAGATCGTATGATGGAAACAATAGTGAGGCAAGGATGGACACTCGCCTTAGTCTTTGAAGTTAAACAAAGTGACAGAGATGTGGATAGAAAAGACTAAGTTTGGGAATGAGGATGTGCATTCTCACATATTAGGTGTGATGGTTGGATAAGTTACCTAACCAGTTCGATACATGGGGGTTGAAAGTGCCCAGAGGCATGGACTTGAGTTGAAGTATGGGAATAGTAGCAAGATCACAAGAGTTCAACACTTGGAAAAATTTAGAAGTGAAGTGGACAGCTGTTAGTTGTAGCGAGTAGTGACAACAACTATAGAACTGAACAACAACAAGGCAACAACATTGCAACGATATAGTGCAGTAGGGTTGGGTGACTTTCATCCATTAAATTGGTTGAAGCGACCATATTGACTCAGGAAGAAAATCACACAGAGTTTGGTGCAACACAGTTTGGTTTGTGGAAACTTGGGGTTTCCACTTCATAAGGAAACTTGGGGTTTGCACTTTATAAGGAAACTTGGCATTTCCACTTTGGAATATTTTTGGGTTTCTGATTGGCACGAAACTTGGGGTTTCCACTTTGGAAGATTTTGGTGTTTCTGATTGGCACGAAACTTGGGGTTTCCAACAAACTTAATTGTAGTGGAAGAATGAGTTTAGGAAGTGACTTGGAGATCACAAATTTTATGGATGTTGTCAAGGATGAGAAAAAATTGAGATGGGGGAGGATGTAAGGCTTGTTGTTCCAAGCCCAGGCGTGTGCACTTCAACCATAAACCAAAACAGATGAAATTTGACACACGGGGTGCTCAGTGCAAATGAGGAGACAAAATTATTCATATAGGGGATATTTGGGGTTCCTTGGGTGCATGACATGTCAAGGGATGACTCCACCCAATATGCCTTGTGAAATAAGTCAAACGATAGATTATTTGATGAAGGGTTGGGGGAAATACTTGGGCACTCTACTAATGAAGGGAAAGAAGGCTAAGGCATGGGGGGCGCACTTAGGAAAGTTGGCTCAACTCACCTAAGGGGCATGTGCACCCAAGAATATTATTCGATTAGACGGATCGATAGGTCATCCAGACGATGGAATGAAGTGTTCGGTGGGTTGGCTAGGTAAGTCACCTAAACGTGCCCACATGAGGAGTTGTCCCAACTTTGCAAAGGGGTGTGACTTGGTGAACTGATGGGTCGGCTCACCCATGGGAAAAGAGATACGATGGATGGGTGCCTATGAAGGAAATAGGGCACACAACCAAGAAGGAAACTTGGAAGACAAGGAGAACAAGAAGATCTTTGTAGTTCTGAGGCAGATGAAGAGGGTGAGCTCCCTCAAGGAGCCAATTCACTCCACTTGGGAGGACTTTTGTTTCTTTGAGAAATATTTGGTGGAAAAAGTTTGGAGAGCTTCTCTTGGGATAGTTTTGGGGAATTCTATAAACGTAGGTCAATTGGAAGAATGTGAGAGGCAAAACCAAAATATATGAATTCTTTGGAAACAAAGAGATGAAAATTATGTGGTTTAGGGCACGTCTAAGGTGCATCGCAGGAGGTTACATAGATGGTTGCGATAAAGAGTCTTGGTGATGAATCTATGTATGAGTATTTTTGTGAGGTGAGGTGAGTTGTTTGACTCTACCAAGTTGTAAACCAAGCCGGTAGTGCTCATGTTGTAACTATTTTGCAATAACAAAGACTTAGCCAAGTGTTAGGCATGGTTTGTGTCACTCTCACTATATCTATGTTTCTCTTGTTTATTTCATTGTTGTTCTCTTGACTTCTCATGTTCATGGATGTATGCTTAAATATGACTAAGTTTTAAACTATTAACAATTGTCTAAGTATAAAGGAGTTGTACTAGAGTAGGAGTGTGACTCGTTGGTAGCCTAGAATGGAGTATGGGTATGCTCTAGGTGAAGAGGAATAGTCTAGAAGAAGTAACCTTGGTGTCTTCAAGTAGCCAAGTGAGGAACGTTGGGGTGATACACGCCCTCTAATGGTGCACGATCACAAGATCCGGCTAGGCACATTGTGGGATGTGGAAATACCCATAATAAAATGGCACGTCCACAATATAAAT
>JASDQU010683194.1:2960-20023 GCA_032191745.1 Picea mariana
ATAGAAAAGTATGCTATTTTCTAAATGCCGGAACAAACGGGCCCATGTCTGAGTACTCCTACCACATGACGTTGCATCCCTACAAGTAGGGCATCTATAGTGACCATCATAATGGAGCATGTCAGTGCCTCCAGGTTCTTGTCGATGCTTTGTTTGGTCCTCACCGCATCGCCTCTTGGCTTGGATTCTTTTCTCCCTCGATGACTATGTCTTGGAATTCCTGTTGGTCTCGTTGATGCTCTATCTGCACATTTAAAGAGCATGTGTTAATGTTATGGATCTCACAAAAAACAAGATGTTTTTCCCTTCATATGTATATATAATATATAATCCAAAAAGAAAAAAATCAAATAAATTAAAATAAAGGTTACCTATGTCATGAATCTCGTCACTAGGAGGAATGATGACATCGGGACCTCCCAAAAAATCGATCTTGGTATACGGATAATCCTCAATAAATGGAACCTGATGCTCCCACCAAGCAAAGAAAGTCATCATCATAAGGGTTGGATAATTTCCCTCCTCCTAAAAGGGCCAATAACTCAGTCCATCATACCATCACGGGCCATAGCCATAAGTTTCCTCTGATATGAGATCTTGGGCTCATCATTGGAACCCTCTCAAAAATAAATGTACAGAGGATGTTGTCAAAACCAAAGTTCTTGTTCTTTCGTAACTTGCAATCAACGAGTTGAGTTTTCATGCAAGAAAGCATCACAATGATCTAGTCAAACATTGTGGGTCTTAATCACTCAAACCCATGTTGCATTTGGGGGCGAGAATCCAAGTGCAAAGAGTTAGATCCCATGATGCGCACTATGGTATATAATATCACCTTGAGGCTCAAATTGGTGATATACTTGATAGGCACTTGTGAACCCGTATTTTTTGTTCCATCCTCACAGTATTCATTTATGTAATCATTAATGGTCCGATCACCTCCTCCATGGGTTTTGAAGTTGGGTACTTCACCTCTACGAGACAAACCAATAATGAAGTATATGTCCTCAACGATGATCATCAAAGACTTCCCACCAAGCATGGATGATTTTGCGTCAGGATGTCAGTAATCAATAAGGAGATTTAGTAATCTCTTTTGAGCTCACATACCACCAATTTTCATTACCAATTTCCATTGCCGCCTTAACCCAGGGTCGATCCCATTAACTTGTGACGTAACCCTTTATTTCAGCTCAAAATGTCATCTCGTTTATGGTAGAGCCTACCTTCCATGGGCGCCCTAGTCTAGAGCCCATTTTTTTATTTTGGTGCTCATGTTGCAAGTTTTATTAGGCATGGGAGTCCTATTTATTCCCTCCATGACATTGCATTTGAACTTCATTCTTCTTACTAAATCTTGTTCTATATATTACCGACGAGACTCCCCACATTATATGTTGCTCACTACAACATTTTTTTTGAATCTTCAGCAGGTATTGTATTCCTTACTAGCATATGGTGTAGGCCCCATCTTGATTGCATAATGCATCTATCTGTACCAAACACATATTTTCCATAGGGTCAACCCCATTCGTTAGTGACATCATATCTTTCCAGTTGATTAAAGGTGTCGCTTACGGATGGTAGAGCTTACCTCTCCATGAGTGTCTTAGTTAGTACGTCACTCACATTTTTACACCCATGATGTAGTGTCTCCGTAGGCTCGGAAGACCTATTTAGTCCCACCATGTCTTTGTGTTGAATCCTCATGAATTCCTCTCAATATTTTTTTTGGCTAACTCACCTTCGAGGGCTTCCAAACTTTGTTTAGTTGTAATTTCATTGCATATTAACCACTCGCACTTTTAGGCCTAATGACTGCTTCAAATTTCTCTTGATGAACCAATTGCTTATGCATTCCTATTAGTTTCCAACCTTGCAATTTATGCCTTTGCGACTTGACAACTTAACCCTGGAGGAAACATCCCCCGAGTGTCCTTATCTTGCACATGCTTCCGCATTGAGCATAGGTATGTTCCTTGCACCTTGGAACTAGTTTTCTTTCCCGCAACACTTGTTTCCTCCACTTTACTGTAACATTATTTTATTCTTTTTCAGGATTTAATACTATGAAAAAGACAGAAAAAAAGAGAGAGGGGGAAAGCGTTTATTTATTTTGTTGGAATTAGTCTTGTTGCCTTTGAATAAAGCACAATCTTGAGTCAATATGTCAGTATTTTGGCTTTAGTGTGGCTTTAGGAGACTCTTTCTCATTGTTGAAAATAATCTCCCCCAGTTGGTTATTCTTCAAAACATATGGAGCATTTGTGGATGCACTCTGCATCACAAATGTATCCCAGTTTATAGTCATGCTTCCTAACTCACATAATGTGTCGTGATTTTGTTCAAGGGAAGTTTCAACCTAAGCCAACCATTCTGTAGTAAGCCTCTGACCTCTTAAGTCAGACTTCCCAATTCTGTCAAGTCCATCTCATTATCACAATTACCTATGTCTCTTACTCATTCTAGTACAGAAGGTCCTTATTGACTTCTGGCTAGTGGGTATGCTCTTATCAACTCTAACACATTGATCTGAGAGTATGACTTAGAGTAGCAACCTGAGCTTATTTCCATTATTGATAGTTGACCTTGTGCTTAGCAGATGACAAACCATCATTGTTCGTTGATTGAGTGGTTTCCCTTGTGTTCGACATCAACAACAATCATCACACATAGGGATTTTCGCGGTACCTTGGTTTCCATTTGACCCCATCGGTGGATTCCTTGTCTTTGTCAATAGTATTAATCATTGGCTACTATTCAAAGAGTCTTTTTCATGCATTATTTCCATCTGGTGCATGATGGAGTTGTACCTCAGTGTGTTCCTTATAATCTGTTTGTCCGAGTCCTTCCAAATCTTTGGCCTTCTGCTACCCCTCGTGTTGGATGATGGATGATGCCTTAATGCCTTCCTTCCAACAGATCTCTTCCTATCGACTTCAACACATATTTCTCTGGGATAGGGATATAGAGTCATATTTGGTACCTTGGGGCTTGAAATCATCAGTGGCAAGTTCCCTTGCTATTGACAGTGGGAATACATCAATTTTACCTGCTCTATATATTCTACCAATTGTTTGACATCAACTCATTTATTCACACTTGTTATATTGTACCATGGTACCTTGACACCCATTATCATCATCGATGGGTTGTCTTGCGTTTTTTAATGGTAGACATCAATGCCCGATAATGAAATGGTGTCTCACTGTGTTCGACCCCAACACATATATTCACATAGTGTAGACCCATACCATGATGGATCATTTTGAATACTTCGGGTGAAGTACGAGCATCAAAACTTTTGTACTCCTACCCGACATATATTCTACCACCTCAAAGACATTGATACTTACATAGAATCATCTTGTTCACTCCATTGGTCCCAGATATCCTTTGTTTTTTATTATGAGACATAGCTCCGCTATGTATCTATTCGTGGCTATGATCTACTTTCACATGGATCCACTATGTATTCCTCGTGGCCATGCTTGCTACTTCATATATTTCACATGGATCCACTGTGTGTTGTTCGTGTCCATGGACATTAGTCATTATTTCATATATTTCATCGATCCGTAGTGTATTTGATTTGGCATCCATGCTTACATCACTCATGAGCATGGGTATGCCTGACTTGGGATAGAGAATACTCTTACTTGAGCTCTGCTGATGGTGTATGTTCTTGGATTAGCTGTTCAGGAACCTTCATTTGGATCTAATTCAATGCATCCTCGCCTCTCAAAGTTATAATTTATTTCAGCCATCAATTTCTCTTCTGAACTCACACATTAGGGGGAATATTTTATACCACAATTTTCCATGCCATTTGCATTGTGAGATGGCCTAACCATTATCCCTGACTTGCAACTTGAAATCCCAAGTTCCCTCATCAAGATCACTTAGAAAAAAATGTTTTTACTTACATTTGTGGGTTTCCTTGGTGCAACATGTGGACATATGCGCCTTTCTAGTATACAGCCTGCAGATGGCCTAAAAAAATGTGAAAAATAAAATACTTCCACATTTTTCGGTGGGGTTGATCTATCTGGATATTGGTGGCCACCCACCTATTCTAACTAGCTCCTCTTGACAATTTTTAGTTCAACATGTTGTTCTTTACTTATTTTTAATTGTGGGTTCTACACTTTCGGGGTTGTTTGAAGCCCTACAAATATTCCAGGTGGAGACTGGTGGCCGTCCACCTAATCCAACTGACTTACTTTGGAATTTTTCATGTCAACACATCTTTGTGTACTTCTAGAGTTGTTTTGGGTCCCTAAACAATGTTTTTTTGGCTTGCCATAATCAAACTATAGACAGAGTCAAATTTTGATGGCATAATGTGTATTTCTCGAAAATACCTTTCCAATGAGCTATCACACACCTAAAACATAGCTCGTATGCAAAAGTTACAACCCTGGGAAGTTGAGGTACCAACTTACCCATCGGGGCCCACATAAATTTTGGTGTTTCATATCCTAGGGTTAGGTTTTTGGGTCTCTATGGTTTTGGCATTCATGAGTAATATTAAAAAGGCCTATGGAGCCTCATTGTAATCATTCTTCTCAGACAGATGCATGTAGCAGCCACATCTCTTCTTAGAGATAGCTACAACCATTCGAGCAAGTCGTTTTCAGTTCTGCAGTTTTACAGTTTCAACCTATTTTATTTATTCAATAGAAGTTATTGTTCATTGGATATATGTTGTTGTTCTTTGTATCTTTTTGTTATTGTATTCAGTTTGTTATTCATTTCATTCCACTCATAAATCCATATCAGTGGTATCATGGATGTCTGCTCTTCATTTATTTTTCTTCGTGCATGTCCCCGACAAGATTTGTGTTGAAGAAGTTGGGACTCGAACCAGTCGAGCCTTTGCAAGATTGGTCGCGCCGAGCCTTTGCAAGATCGGTCGTACCGAGCCCGACAACAACCCATGGGGGAAAAAAATAAATATGATGGATCAAGAGATCCCTTTAAAATGTTTCTCGAGGAATCCCTTGTGCGAAAAAAGAACGAAACGATGGACAACTTTGCACAGATCCTTCGGCGGTTGCCCACATGAGACACATCTTCATCAAGCGGCCATGCAACCCCATTCAAGGTACAAGTAAATTTTTATATTCCATTATTTAAAAGACTCATAGATGCGGATGTTGTAGATAAATGGTTGAATATGCTCGAAGGGTATTTTTCGGTCCACAATTTTTTCGATAGGGAAAAGATTACTTTTGCACTCCTCAAGGTCGTCCCCCATGTTAAGGACTGGTGGGATACTTACTATGAGAAAAGGGCCATAGAGGAATATGCAATATTTGCGGTTGCCCCCACATGGGATTCTTTCAGAG
This sequence comes from Picea mariana, assembly GCA_032191745.1. Classification (NCBI taxonomy): domain Eukaryota; kingdom Viridiplantae; phylum Streptophyta; class Pinopsida; order Pinales; family Pinaceae; genus Picea; species Picea mariana. Next base: position 8,312 of record JASDQU010683194.1, read on the forward strand.
ATGCCATTAAAGAACAATACTACCCTGTTGGAAGCTATGAGGATGAGTACACAAGATGGACCACCCTGCATCAAGAAAGGGACCAGACAGTACCATATTTCACCAATATTTTCCATACCCTATGCACCAAATTGGGTATCAAAGACTCTGAGTGACATTTGGTGTTCAAATACCACGACTGTTTGCATACATATATTCAAACATAAATGGATTTTATGGACATCGCATCATTGGGTACAACTTATAGATATGATGTCAAGATCGAGCATAAATTTAAGAAGAAGAGGCGAGAGTTTGGATCTACAAACCCTTCACAGCTAAAGCAAGGCAAAGGTGGCCCCAACCCACAAAATAAGGGACATAGAAAACATGACCACTCTCAGGACAACTAGTCCAAGCCACAACATAAGAAAGGTAATGAGAAGTTGAAGAAGGACACGGGAAAATGGTGTGAATACCATAAAATCCCTTGGAACATAACCAAAGAATGTCGCTCCAAGAAGTCACTGGTGGATGAGCTGAAACCTTCTGAGTCGGAGGCAGATTCTGACTCTAAATCAAATCCAGAAGGAGGGAAGAAGATTATCGATGTTGAACCCAGTGCCACTATTGCTACCATCAAAGTCCAACCAAGCGAACCAAAAGAACTAGAGGAAGGGGAATGCCTCTTTCACTCACATATATGGGTAAAGGGGGCTCTGCTTCATTTCATTGTCAATAGCGGCAGTAAAAAGAACTTGATCTCAGTAGAGGTCGTCAAGCGGTTGGACCTGTTGACGACACCACACTTGCATCCCTACACCATCGGCTAGCTTCGCCAAGGAAGAGATCTCCACGTCAGCCAACATTGGCATCTACCCTACGACATCAAGACTTTCAAAAATGAGGTATTGTGTGATATTTATCCCCTTGAAGTTTGTGATGTTATTTTAGGACAACCATATTTGTGGAAGCGACATGCTATGTATGTGTCTATACCCCACACTATTATCATTACTTTGGGTAGACAATTGTACAGGATACTAGAGGTAGTTCTGCCTACCACTATTTTTTTAATCTCGTATAAGCAATGCGGTAAGGTCATTTCACAGACCAAGAATTTTGTCTTCTTTGTGATCTATGCTCACAGTAAGCAGAAGGTCGTCTCCACATCTGTGTCCTCTACACAGAGCTTCTCTTTGCAGTAGAAGAAAGTGGACGAGATCGTGGAAGAGTACAGAGACATCTACTCCTCACCCATCGGGGTACTGACACACTACCAAGTCAATCATCCAATTGATCTAATCCTCGATGCACCTCTTCCTAATGGAACAGTCTTCCTTCTCTCACTGATGGAAATTGATGAAATCAAGCATCAGATCCAAGAGTTTCTTCGAAAGGGGCACATAAGACCCAACTCTTCCCCTTGTGGAAGCCTGATTGTATTGGTGCAGAAGAAAGATGGGACTTGGCGGATCTGCATTGATTACAGAGCATTAAACAAAATCATAGTCAAGAACTGATACCCAATTGCCAAAATTGATGACCTTCTTGACCAAATCAAGGGGGGGAAATTTCTTCAGCAAGATTGATCTAAACTCTGGCTACCACTAGTTTCCCATCGAACCAACTGACGTACGGAAGACAACTTTCAAATCTAAATAAGGTCTCTTTGAATGGTTGGTCATGCTCTTTGGCTTAAAAAATGCACCAACCACTTTCATGAGGTTGATGGATGATGTGGTGAGACCCTTCACCAACTATTTTATGGTGGTATATTTGGATGACATCCTCATCTTCAACAGAATTTTGGAGGAGCATATGCAACACATTCAACAGGTTTTGAGCACTCTGCGACATCACAAGCTATATGCGAAATTGGAAAAAATTTTCTTTGGCATCAACAAGGTCCAATACTTGGGTTGCATTGTTGATGATAATGGGGTACATGTTGATTTGGCTAAGATCCAATTCATCCATGACTGGCCAACCCCGACCACACTAACCGAGCTTCAGAGATTCTTGGGACTTTCCAACTTCTATCGATGGTTCTTGTTGGGATTCTCCCATATTGCATGGGCCCTCAGCCAAGTTACCAAGGGTGGTGGAAGGGAAAATTTCGCATGGGGAAAGGAACAACAACGAGCATTTGATGATCTGAATCATGGCCTATTCTCAGCTCTAGTACTCTCCTTACCCGATTTGCAACAACCATTCGAGATTGAGGTTTATGCATCTGACTATGTTGTAGGCGTAGTTCTCACTCAACACGGTCATCCAGTAGCATACCATAGTGAGACACTCTTGGATATTGTCCAAAAATACCCCACCTATGACAAGATAATGTATTCCATTGTACAAGTCTATCATTAATGGAAACATTACATTCTAGGAAAGGATACAATCATCCACACTGATCACAAGCCTCTGCAGTTCATACAGACACAGGGGAAGTTCTAGAATGACTGCCATCAAAAGTGGTCCACCTACCTGCAGTAGTTCCATATCAACATCAATTATAAGACATGGATCACAAATTCTGTCATTGACTTCCTCCGTCGACCTCCCGTGGCTGCACTCACCACTGTTCTCCATTCTTGTGGGCATGAGGCATCTGAGTGGCCCCAAATTTATCAGCAAGATCCAAACTTCACCACCACCTATCATCTCTTGGGTACATGCATGAATGTCACCGATTTTCACATTCAGGATGGACTATTATGCCATCCAATCCATCTCTATGTTCCTACAAGCGAGCGTGCAAAGTTTATTTGGGAGGCTCACTACAATCGGATGGTAGGACATTTTGGCATGGATAAAACTGTGGTCGTTCTATAGAAACATTTTTATTGGCCAAAACTTTAACAGGGCGTCAGAAAGTATATCATATCTTGCACCACATGTGCCATTTCCAATCCAACCATAAAGAATCAAGGCTTATACATCCCTCTTCATACTCCTGAGAGGCATTGGGAATCCATCTCGATAAATTACATGTCTGGCCTTGCGTCCACCAAGAAAGGAAATGATTGTGCATTTGTGGTAGTTGATCGGTTTTCGAAGATGGCCATTCTCACAGCATGCAAGAAGAGCATCACAGTGGCAGATACTGCCAAGATCTTCTTCGAACGAGTGTGGGTCCATTTTGGGATACCAAAAACCATCATCTCCGATCGGGACATGAGGTTCTTCAACATGTTTTGGTCGATTCTCTGGTCACTATTGGACACCAAGCTCACTAAACCCATTGCTTTCCACCCCCAAACCAACGGCGAGACAGAGGTCATCGATTGGATGATTGTGCAAATCCTGCGCATGTACAACTCTAAGATTCCACGTACATGGGATGAGAGTCTTCCCTAAGTTCAACACAACTACAACAGGGCTCTCCATAGCTCCACCGACCATAGCCCATTTCATGTGGGGATGGGATTCCAACCCTTGGGTTCCATTGATGTTTCACTACCTCTTGCAACCTTACAGGCATAATCTTCCCATGTTCATTCTGAGGTCGACAAAGCCACCAGGTTCATTGAGTGGATTCAACACATCCGCCAACAAGTCCATGAGATTTTGTAGAAAGCCAATGCTAAGTACAATCAACGCCATGATCAATTCGGGTACCACACTAGTTTTAGGTGGGAGACAAGATCTGGTTACTTTTTCATAAAGAGTGCCTTACAGGGCCCCATCAGAAGCTCCTCCGATTTCATTATGGGCCTTACACTATCACCAAGGTTGTGGGTAGCAATTATTTTGAGCTCAACACTCCACCCTTCCTTGGATTGCACCCAATGTTCAATGTGGACCTTCTTGGGCCATATTTTCCACCATTATTGGACACCTCAAAGATCGTAGAACAACTGAAACCATCATAGCTCAACCCTTACTTCATGGAACAGACATCCACTAATCAAATAGTGGACACACATGTCAAGGGAACTCACTAGCAAAGGATCCATCTTTATCGGGTTGTCAAGGCAAGGAAACTCCTAAACCAAGGCAAGTGGCTCACTTGGGGCCAAATTCAACAAAATTTTCCTCACCTAATGGGGGAAACCAGCACAATGGAGACCATTTCTTCCTAAGGGGGGGGGGACTAATCCAGGTGGATATTGGTGGCCACCCACCTATTCCAATTGGCTCCTCTTGACATTGTTTAGTTCAACACATTCTTCTCTACTTATTTGTAATTGTGGGTTCTACACTTTCGAGGTTGTCTGAATCCCTACACATCTTCCAGGTGGTGATTGGTGGCTACCCACCTAATCTAACTGATTTATTTTGGATTTTTTCATGTAAGCACATCTTTCTATACTTCCAGGGCGGTTTTGGGGCCCTAAACAATGTTTTTTGGTTTGCCACAATTAAACTGTAGACAAAGTTACAGTTTGAAGGAATAATGTGTAGTTCTCGAAAATACCTTTCCAATGGGCTATCACACGCCTAAAACAGAGTTTGTATAAAAAAAGTTACGACCACAAGAAGTTGAGGTACAAACTTACCCATTGAGGCCCACATAAATTTTGGTGTTTCATCTCCTAGGGTTAGGTTTTTGGATGTCTATGGTTTTGGCATTCATGAGTAATGTTAAAAAGGACTCTGGAGCCTCATTGTAATCATTTTTCTCAGACAGATGCGCATAGCAGCCACATCTCTTCTCAGAGATAGCTACCACTATTTGAGCAAGTTGTTTTCAGTTATGCAGTTTTATAGTTTCAACCTATTTTATTTATTCAATAGAAGTTATTGTTCACTAGATATATTTTTTTGTTCTTCATATCTCTATGTTATTGTATTCAGTATGTTATTCATTTCGTTCCGCTCATAAATCCAGATCAGAGGTTTTCGGTTGGGCTCGTTTTCCAACCTCCCTAATCCTATACCAAATGGAATTCAACTTCCTTAACCTCTTGAGGATGGTATAAAAGAACCTTTGGGGGCATAGATGAGGAGGACAACCTAGGTGAAAAGTTATGCCAAATAAATTGCAAGTCTCCCTATTCCTCTTCATCCTCTGAGTAGCATCCATGTAACCTGGAACCCTTGTTCCATATTTCCTTCCTTTTCACTATATGGTTATAAGGTGTGTTCCTATCCTTATTGGGCCATCCGAGGGAGGGAAATATTTATAATTGTTACTTGAAGGAACTTTTGGAGGAACCTAGGAAGTTGGCTTCGAGGCAATGCCAACGATTGGAGTCAGGTTGTAACCACTTATTTTACCATTGCTAATAAGTAGTTCTCTTTTCCCCATACTTGAGTAATATCGATTCAATGTGTTTATGTATGTTTAATCATTATCCATATTTGAATCCATCTATCATCTACTTGTATGATTTTATGATATAACTACCTTGTTGCAACACTTTCTTGATCTTCTCTTGCATGTTATTTTGAGCATGAGTCAAGAGTAGTACTAGGGTCGAGAGAGAGGAACAACACCAACCATTAGGATACAAGGTGTGAAACTTTCTTTTCTCTCTGATAAAGTATTTATTTCATTACAAGTTTTGTGTGTGGGTTAAGGTTTTTTTTTTTACTTGGTCAATATCTGTTGTGACATGACCCAAATTCAAGGGGGGAAAATCCCATAACAGCCTCTCATTGGTCCATCACTGCCACATGTCAATATACAATCGACCCACTTGTTCCATACAGATGCCAAGTCCCCTGCCCAATCAGATGTACGGTATGACATGTGGCGTTCCATGGTGTTTCCACATCAATATTGTACATATTGCATGGTCATGCCACATGTCACCCTTGCAATAGTGACAAATGTCACCTTTGACCCTTTTGACTTTGACTTTTTTCCATGTTTGACCTAAACTTTGACCAACCATAAATTTTGCTTATGAACTCTATTTGAGGTGATTGTTTACCTGTTGGAAATCTATCATCGAGATCTACACAATGAAGTCCTTTTTTATAAAATTTGAGATGATTAAATTTTTATCATTTCTAAATCCTTTTGGACCTCTGTGAACATTCCAGATCTTCCTAGACCTCTATGAGCGTTATGGATCCTCTTGGATCATTCCTCCCCATTGGAAGCATTTTTTACGACCAAAGGTTTTAATTAATCAACAACTAAGTGAGGGTAAATCTTCCTCACCTTCCAAATCTCAATCCACTTTTCTTTACTTGGTTTCACCCCTTTAAGACAAACTCAAAAATATTCCACATCACCTCATTGTGAAGTACTAATTCTTCTCTAAAAAATAACATACTCCTATAGCTCGTCTAAATACTCTGGAGAAAAATCATCAAATGTCGAAACCTGAATACTTTCATTTTTGTCCATAATCATAGGAGGCACATAAAGTTTCAAATTCTCAACATTTACCACTGAATACATTTTCATGTAGGATGGTAGATCTAAACGAAAGGAATTAGTACCAATATTCTTTAAGATATTGAATGGACCATATCAAATTAGCCTGATCTTTTTACCTTCACCTTTCATTCTATCCTTGCTGATATGTAACCATACTTGATCATAGACTTGGAATTGATGATAAACTTGATGTTTATCATGCATAGCCTTGTATTTGGCTTGGATCTTCTCGAACTATTCTTGTATTTCTTGATGTACCTACTGGATCCTTTGAACAAACCTTTAAGCTTTATTTGTATCATATTGTCCACTCTCTCTAGTTGCTTCTCCAAAATCAAACTCCATAGGTGATTTAGTCAAGTACCCCAAACATACTTCAAAATGAGTTCTCTGAGTAGAAGAATGCATGGCATGATTATAAGCATGTTTTACATAGGGAAATTGTTCATCCCCCAACTTAGGATGCTTGTGGTAGTATCCTTGAAGTAGATGTACCACTTTTTTGTTTATCGCCTCTGTCTGTCCATATGTTTGCAGATGAAAAGTTGTTCTCTTATTTAACTTAGTGTTCATTAGATCCCATAAATGAGACCAAAACTTTCCCAAAAAGTGATAGTCTCGATCTAATATAATAAATATAGGCAACACAAAATGAACCCAAGCATTAGCAAATAACTTATGTGTTGTCTGTTCAACAGTGACCTATTTCTTGCATGGCATTAAAATACACATCCTACTGAATCTATCCACAAGACATATAAATAATCATGCCTATCCTGGACATCGACAAACCTCCAAAACAATCCATAGAGATACTTTCCCATGGCTGAAAAGGTACTGGAAGTGGCGTATATAATCCCAAATTTTTGTTGCTACGTTTACTTGTGGCACACATAACACACCCTTTTACATACTTGGAAACTCTCTCATTCATCTGAGGCCTAGATGATACAACAAATTTCGATGCACATGATAATCTAACTGTTGATTGCCATGAATAAAATCCATATATACATATTTAAAATCATCATCCCTTGTATATTTTTCAGCATAACTTTCATGAGCTAAGGGATTATACCTTAGTATTGTATATGCATTGATCACTGGTCTTGAAAACATGTATGCAACTTTGTTATGAATACCTTTCTTACCTTTGATTACCAAAAGAAATTTTTGTAAGAAACCCATCCCCCTGAAATGTCGTGACTGTTGTAGCTTGGTATGTGATTGAAAATAATGTAATGGTTGATGATATGTACGAACTATTGTCTCATTTCCCATTAAGCAATGCTTCCATTTCTTCACACTTTATACCAATGAATACAATTCCTTATCATATGTTGGATAGTTAATTATTGCTTGAGTAAAAGTTTCAGAATGATAATATATAGGTCTACCTTGTTGCATCAATATTCTTCCCATGGAATATCCACCTGCATCAGTTTGAATATCAAATGGTTGTTGTAGATATGGCAAAGCCAAAATTGGAGTGGTGCTTATCTTTTCCTTCAATGTCTCAAAGGATTTTTTTTGCTTGCCTCCCCATTAAAAGACTCATTTTACACTTGTTAATGTATGCATAGGAGCTGCTATGAAAGAGAATTTAGCAATGGATTTCCTCCAGTATTGTACTGCTCCTAAGAAGATTTTGACTTCTATGGCAATGGTTGGCTTGGGCAATTTCAAAATAACTTCTACTTTTGCAGGATCTATCTTTAACTGACCATTCCCTACAATGTAACCCAAATATACAAGAGACTTTTTGACAAACTCACATTTAGACAACTTGATATACAACTTCTCCTTCTTCATGAGTTCAAAGACTGTCTTGACATGCATTATATGATCTTCCCATCTTCGACTAAAGATCAAAATATCATCTAAGTAGATAATGACAAATTCATCTAAGGCATGAACACATCATTCATTACCCTCATAAATGTTGCAGGTTCATTACATAATCCAAATGGCATAACTAACCATTGAAACAACCCCTACTTTGTCTTGAAAGCATTTTTCCATATATCACTTCCTACAATTTTGATCTGATGGTAACCACTTCTTAAATCTATCTTAGTGAAATAGACAACATTCTTTAATTGATCCAATAAATCATCAATCCTAGGAAGATGATATTTGTTCTTTGCTGTAATCTTGTTTAGTGCTTGAAATTCAATACACATCCTCCACGTACCATCTTTCTTTGGAACTAATACAATAAGATATAAACACGGGAGGAACTTGGCCTTATGATTACTTTATCGATCAACTCCTGAACTTGCTTCTTTATCTTTGCATTCTCTATCACTGATGACCTATACATACCAATGTTAGGAAGAGGAGCATCCTGCTGCAAATAGATTTCATGTTCAACCTTCATCTAGGAGACAACTCTGTAGGTTCCTCGAATAACTCATCATAGTTAGATATGATTTTAACCAACTCTTGTTTATGATCTGGATCACAACATGATAAAGCATGAGATATATCTTCTTATTTTTGTTTCACTATCATGAGAAAAAAACATTTACTTGCATTCACGAGTCTCTTCATTTGTCATGTGCTCACTAAAGAAACATTAGTTTTAATATGATGAGATCTAAAAATAAATTCAATCTCATCTTTAAAAATATGGTATTTATTCTCCTTGCGATAAAATATAGTTTTCCTGTCAAATAGATATGGACTACCCGAGACAATGCCGCAAATGTCAAGAGGCCCAATATCTAACTCAACCTCATCAAAGAACTTGTATGTAATTGCAAATATGATCTTACAGTACTTTGTTACCTGCAACTTGGCATCTTCACACACCCAACCTAATGGATATGGTTTTTATGAGGTGTCGTATTCAAACCCAACTTCTTAACAATTGCTTCATATATTAAGTTAACTTGAGATCCGCTGTCAAACACAGTATCTATCTTTGTATGCTTGATTGTAACCCTGACATGAAAAAGTTCATTTATCTTCTTTTGATCAATAACACTTTTCAATTTAGCAGATTGAACTGAAGAATTAGTGGTAGATATACCTTTGATTCCTATTTCCATGATCTTAGATTCATCTCCTAAATATGATCCCAGATCCTATCGAGATGATGCAACAGTATTTTGCTTCCCTTTATTCTGGAACTTCTTTGTTCGTAATTTTGGATGCAGCTTCCAACATTGTTCTTCCCCATGCCCCTTTCTCTTACAATGGGAGCATGCAGGTTTTTCTTCAGCTTTATTTATAGTAGTTGACTTCTTACTCTTCAATTTTCCTTTTGGTTTCTTTTCAAACTTTTGTGGCTTCTTATCTTCAATCACATGCTTCCCCTTACTAGCCTCCAAATGAGTATCTTGGACCAATACTTCATCAATGTTAGTAGGGTTAAACATCATGGTAGTGTGTCAAAGATATGAGTGCATGCCACCAATATACTTTAGAATAGTTTCACGAGCATATATTCGAATTCCTAAAGATAATTCTTTTTAAATTCCTACATATATACTTAGATATTTTTCCCCTTGCCTTGTCTGAGATGTTTCCATTCCATGATTGTTGTTTGTACATAAGCCAATGGATAAAATATTTTCTAATTGCAGTAGTAAATTCATCCCAAGAATAAATTATTGTACTCTATTGAACAAGATCAACTTGTGTCTTACTCTCCCACCATATCAAGGCTGAATTTCCCAGACGAAGAGTATCCAATTGTATCTTTGCAGTGTCATCCATGATATTTTTCACCCAGAAATATACCTCTATCTGCTTGATCCAATTGTCCAACTTTTTAGCATTCAATTGTTCATCATATATTGAGAATTCAAACTTGACATCCAATTTCAATAAAGGAAAATTATGAGCATGAGGAGTCTTCTTAGTGGACTTTCTCTTATGTGAAGAATGTTCACTTGCAGATGATGAAGATGGTGAGGGTGGTTATGAAGGTCCACCTCCTCCTTCATCTTTAATTGGTTCAACTTTCTCCGATGCATCTTATTCCTTGGCCTTCTTTTGACCCTCATACATTTATTCTACCATGTCTTTCATTAAATTAAAATCCTCGAAGAAATCATCTTCAAAGTCATAAGGACCTAACTTTCCTGGCGAAGTCATCTCTCTGCTTCGAGTAAAGCTTCTTGAACTAATCTCTGAATTATAACTCGCAAGGTTTCCTTCTCCTCGCTTAGATTTGGACCTTGTAAGAATTCACTTCCAACCACTTGTCAAAACCTTGCTCTGATACCAACTTGATCCGAAAAATCCTTAGATGTTAATTATTATTTAATTTACATAAACATCTAACTTGATTTTGAAATAATAATGATCGTTTGACTGATTGAAAAATACATGTGTAATTACTTATCTATCCAAATTCACTTTAATGATAAACAACTTGAAAATAATTGAGTGAAATAGAACAACCATACCAAAATCACATACACAAGTTTGTTAACGGAGTTCACCCAATTTGGGCTACGTCTCTGGGTCCACTTCTAATAGAGACTTCTTTATTAATGCTTAAATTCTTGTGTTTTACAATGAACTCCTTACACATTTCTAAAAATAAAAAACAGAGTGCACCATTGAATTCCTTGCGAAATTTCAAGAAAAATGAGTATAAAGTTCATAAAATTCTGTTGAGGAACCTCTTGGCATGCTTTATGGTGTAATCCCAAGGTCTTGATACCTCTGGTACGATCCTCGAGACCTAATGAATACTCTGAAATATGTGTCCTATGCCTCGGTCCATGTTCCCATTAAATAGGGGGTTGGGATAAACTGCTACCTGAAATTCATGGAAAACACTAACTATGATATCGTTGCGATGTATTAACAAGAGGCGCCTTTGGCACAACGGTTAAGGTGTTTGACATATATGGAGGAGGTCATGGGTTCAACCCCCTCCCTCCCCCAACCTATACTTTGTGATCATTTTTTATAACCTCTCTTGGGTCGAGGGATTATCCCTTAGCCCTTTTTCCTCTCATTGGTCCATCAATGCCACACGTCAATATAGAATCGGTCCGCTTGTGCCATACGGATTCCAAGTCACCTACCCAGTCAGACGTACGATATTGCATTTGGAATTCCATGGTGTTTCCATATAATGACCACACAGATTGTATGGTTTTTCTACGTTTCACCCTTGTGGTGGTGACATGTGTCACCTTTGACCCTTTTTACTTTGATTTTTTGGCCCAAGACAGTATCTCCAGGAAAGGAAAATGTAAAGGTGCAACTCAGAAAAATGTTCAAGAAACCCACAAACCCTGGCTCCAGATGGAGGGTATTTACATATGATACATACTTCTTTTAAACACAGAACCTCATGCATTAATGCTACGAGAGGATTCATTATATGGAAATGGAAAATTATCATGGAAGGGTAAAAGACAATAAGG
>JASDQU010683194.1:20043-37084 GCA_032191745.1 Picea mariana
CCATGTCTTTGTGTTGAAGCCTCATGAATTCCTCTCAATATTTTTTTTGGCTAACTCACCTTCGAGGGCTTCCAAACTTTGTTTAGTTGTAATTGCATTGCATATTAACCACTCGCACTTTTAGGCCTAATGACTGCCTCAAATTTCTCTTGATGAACCAATTGCTTATGCATTCCTATTAGTTTCCAACCTTGCAATTTATGCCTTTGTGACTCGACAACTTAACCCTGGAGGAAACATCCCCCAAGTGTCCTTATCTTGCACATGCTTCCTTGCATTGAGCATAGGTATGTTCCTTGCACCTTGGAACTAGTTTTCTTTCCCGCAAAACTTGTTTCCTCCACTTTACTATAACATTATTTTATTCTTTTTCAGGATTTAATAATATGAAAAAGACAAAAAAAAAAAGAGAGGGGGAAAGCGTTTATTTATTTTGTTGGAATTAGTCTTGTTGCCTTTGAATAAAGCACAATCTTGAGTCAATATCTCAATATTTTGGCTTTACTGTGGCTTTAGGAGACTCTTTCTCATTGTTGAAAATAATCTCCCCCAGTTGGTTATTCTTCAAAACATATGGAGCATTTGTGGATGCACTCTGCATCACAAATGTATCCCAGTTTATAGTCATGCTTCCTAACTCACATAATGTGTTGTGATTTTGTTCAAGGGAAGTTTCAACCTAAGCCAACCATTCTGTAGTAAGCCTCTGACCTCTTAAGTCAGACTTCCCAATTCTGTCAAGTCCATCTCATTATCACAATTACCTATGTCTCTTTCTCATGCTAGTACAGAAGGTCCTTATTGACTTCTATCTAGTGGGTCTACTCTTATCAACTCTGACACATTGATCTGAGAGTATGACTTAGAGTAGCAACCTGAGCTTATTTCCATTATTGATAGTTGACCTTGTGCTTAGCAGATGACAAACCATCATTGGTCGTTGATTGAGTGGTTTCCCTTGTGTTCGACATCCACAACAATATTCACACATAGGGATTTTCACGGTACCTTGGTTTCCATTTGACCCCATCGGTGGATTCCTTGTCTTTGTCGATAGTCTTAATCATTGGCTACTATTCAAAGAGTCTTTTTCATGCGTTATTTCCATCTGGTGCATGATGGAGTCATACCTCAGTGTGTTCCTTATAATCTGTTTGTCCGAGTCCTTCCAAATCTTTGGCCTTCTGCTACCCCTCGTGTTGGATGATGGATGATGCCTTAATGCCTTCCTTCCAACGGATCTCTTCCTATCGACTTCAACACATATTTCTCTGGGATAGGGATCTAGAGTCATATTTGGTACCTTGGGGCTTGAAATCATCAGTGGCAGGTTCCCTTGCTATTGACAGTGGAAATACATCAATTTTACCTACTCTATATATTCTACCAGTTGTTTGACATCAACTCATTTATTCACACTTGTTATATTGTACCATGGTACCTTGACACCCATTATCATCATCGATGGGTTGTCTTGCATTTTTTAATGGTAGACATCAATGCCTGATAATGAAATGGTGTCTCACTGTGTTCGACCCCAACACATATATTCACATAGTGTAGACCCATACCATGATGGATCATTTTGAATACTTTGGGTGAAGTACGAGCATCAAACCTTTTGTACTCCTACCCGACATATATTCTACCACCTCAAAGACATTGATACTTACAGAGAATCAGCTTGTTCACTCCATTGGTCCCAGATATCCTTTGTTTTTTTATTATGAGACATAGATCCACTATGTATCTATTCGTGCCTATGATCTACTTTCACATGGATCCACTATGTATTCCTTGTGGCCATGCTTGCTACTTCATATATTTCACATGGATCCACTGTGTGTTGTTCGTGTCCATGGACATTAGTCATACTTTCATATATGTCATCGATCCGTAGTGTATTTGATTTGGCATCCATTCTTACATCACTCATGAGCATGGGTATGCCCGACTTGGGATAGAGAATACTCTTACTTGAGCTCTGCTGATGGTGTATGTTATTGGATCATCTGTTCGGGAACCTTCATTTAGATCTAATTCAATGCATCCTCACCTCTCAAAGTTATAATTTATTTCAGCCATCAATTTCCCTTCTGAACTCACACATTAGGGGGAATATTTTATACCACAATTTTCCACGCCATTTGCATTGTGAGATGGCCTAACCATTATCCCTGACTTGCAACTTGAAATCCCAAGTTCCCTCATCAAGATCACTTAGAAAAAAATGTTTTTACTTACATCTGTGGGTTTCCTTGGTGCAAAACGTGGACATATGCGCCTTTCTAGTATACAGCTCGCAGATGGCCTAAAAAAATGTGAAAAATAAAATACTTCCACATTTTTGGGTGGGGTTGATCTATCTGGATATTGGTGGCCACCCACCTATTCTAACTAGCTCCTCTTGACAATTTTTAGTTCAACATGTTGTTCTTTACTTTTTTTTAATTGTGGGTTCTACACTTTCGGGGTTTTTTGAAGCCCTACAAATATTCTAGGTGGAGACTGGTGGCCACCCACCTAATCCAACTGACTTACTTTGGAAGTTTTCACGACAACACATCTTTGTGTACTTCTAAAGTTGTTTTGGGTCCCTAAACAATGTTTTTTTGGCTTGCCATAATCAGACTATAGACAGAGTCAGATTTTGATGGCATAATGTGTATTTCTCAAAAATACCTTTCCAATGAGCTATCACACACCTAAAACATAGCTCGTATGCAAAAGTTACAACCCTAGGAAGTTGAGGTACCAACTTACCCATCGGGGCCCACATAACTTTTGGTGTTTCATATCCTAGGGTTAGGTTTTTGGGTCTCTATGGTTTTGGCATTCATGAGTAATATTAAAAAGGCCTATGGAGCCTCATTGTAATCATTCTTCTCAGACGGATGCACGTAGCAGCCACATCTCTTCTTAGAGATAGCTACAACCATTCGAGCAAGTCGTTTTCAGTTCTGCAGTTTTACAGTTTCAACCTATTTTATTTATTCAATAGAATCTATTGTTCATTGGATATATGTTGTTGTTCTTTGTATCTTTTTTTTATTGTATTCAGTTTGTTATTCATTTCATTCCGCTCATAAATCCATATCAGTGGTATCAGGGATGTCTGCTCTTCATTTATTTTTCTTCGTGCATGTCCCCGACAAGATCTGTGTTGAAGAAGTTGGGACTCGAACCAGTCGAGCCTTTGCAAGATCGTTCGCGCTGAGCCCGACAACAACCCATGGGGGAAAAAAATAAATATGATGGATCAAGAGATCCCTTTAAAATGTTTCTCGAGGAATCCCTTGCGCGACAAAAGAACGAAACGATGGACAACTTTGCACAGATCCTTCAGCGGTTTCCCACATGAGACACATATTCATCAAGAGGCCATGCAACCCCATTCAAGGTACACGTAAATTTTTATATTCCATTATTTAAAAGACTCATAGATGTGGATGCTGTAGATAAATGGTTGAATATGCTCGAAGGGTATTTTTCAGTCCACAATTTTTCCGATAGGGAAAAGATTACTTTTGCACTCCTCAAGGTCATTCCCCATGTTAAGGACTGGTGGGATACTTACTATGAGAAAAGGGCAATAGAGGAATATTCAATATTTGCGGTTGCCCCCACATGGAATTCCTTCAGAGATGTCATTAAAGAAAAATACTACCCTGTTGGAAGCTACGAGGATGAGTACACAAGATGGACCACCCTGCATCAAGAAAGGGACCATACTGTACCATATTTCACCAATATTTTCCATACCCTCTGCACCAAATTGGGTATCAAAGACTCTGAGTGACATTTGGTGTTCAAATACCATGACTGTTTGCATACATATATTCAAACATAAATGGATTTTCTGGACATCGCATCATTGGGTACAACTTATAGATATGATGTCAAGATCGAGCATAAATTTAAGAAGAAGAGGCGAGAGTTTGGATCTGCAAACCCTTCATAGCTAAAGCAAGGCAAAGGTGGCCCCAACCCACAAAATAAGGGACATAGAAAACATGACCACTCTTAGGACAACTAGTCCAAGCCACAACATAAGAAAGGTAATGAGAAGTTGAAGAAGGACACGAGAAAATGGTGTGAATACCATAAAATCCCTTGGAACATCACCAAAGAATGTCGCTCCAAGAAGTCACTGGTGGATGAGCTGAAACCTTCCGAGTCAGAGGTAGATTCTGACTCTAAATCAAATCCAAAAGGAGGGAAGAAGATTATTGATGTTGAACCCAGTGCCACTATTGCTACCATCAAAGTCCAACCAAGAGAACCAGAAGAACTAGAGGAAGGGGAATGCCTATTTAACTCACATATATGGGTAAAGGGGGCTCTGCTTCATTTCATTGTCGATAGTGGCAATCAAAAGAACTTGATCTCAGTAGAGGTCATCAAGCGGTTGTACCTGTTGACGACACCACACTCGCAGCCCTACACCATCGGCTAGCTTCGCCAAGGAAGAGATCTCCACGTCAGCCAACATTGGCGTCTGCCCTATGACATCAAGACTTTCAAAAACAAGGTATTGTGTGATATTTATCCCCTTGAAGTTTGTGATGTTATTTTAGGGAAACCATATTTGTGGAAGCGACATGCTATGTATGTGTCTATACCCCGCAGTGTTATTATTACTTTGGGTAGACAATTGTACAGGATACTATAGGTAGTTCTGCCTACCACTATTTCTTTAATCTCGAATAAGCAATGCGGTAAGGTCATTTCACAGACCGAGAAGTTCATCTTCTTTGTGATCTGTGCTCACAGTAAGCAGAAGGTCGTCTCCACATCCATGTCCTCTACACAGAGCTTCTCTTTGTAGTAGAGGAAAGTGAACAGGATCGTCAAAGAGTACAGAGACATCTACTCCTCACCCATCGGGGTACTGACACACTACCAAGTCAAGCATCCAATTGATCTAATCCTCGATGCACTTCTTCCTAATGGAACAGTCTTCCTTCTCGCACTGATGGAAATTGATGAAATCAAGCATCAGATCCAAGAGTTGCTTCAAAAGGGGCACATAAGACCCAACTCTTCCCCTTGTGGAAGCCTGATTGTACTGGTGCAGAAGAAAGATGGGACTTGGCGGATCTGCATTGATTACAGAGCATTAAACAAAATCATAGTCAAGAACCGATACCCAATTCCCAGAATTGATGACCTTCTTGACCAAATCAAGGGGGGAAATTTCTTCAGCAAGATTGATCTAAACTCTGGCTACCACTAGTTTCCCATCGAACCAACTGACGTACAGAAGACAACTTTCGAATCTAAATAAGGTCTCTTTGAATGGTTGGTCGTGCTCTTTGGCTTAAAAAATGCACCAACCACTTTCATGAGGTTGATGGATGATGTGGTGAGACCCTTCACCAACTCTTTTATGGTGGTATATTTGGATGACATCCTCATCTTCAACAGAATTTTGGAGGAGCACATGCAGCACATTCAACAGATTTTGAGCACTCTGCGACATCACAAGCTATATGCGAACTTGGAAAAAATTTCCTTTGGCATGAACAAGGTCCAATACTTGGGTTGCATTGTTGATGATAATGGGGTACATGTTGATTCAGCTAAGATCCAATTCATCCATCACTGGCCAACCCCGACCAAATTAACCGAGCTTCGGAGATTCTTGGGACTTTCCAACTTCTATCGACGGTTCTTGTTGGGAATCTCCCATATTGCATGGGCCCTTAGCCAAGTTACCAAGGGCGGTGGAAGGGAAAATTTCGCATGGGGAAAGGAACAACAACAAGCATTTGATGATCTGAAGCATGGCCTGGTCTCAGCTCTATTACTCTCCTTACCCGATATGCAACAACCATTCGAGATTGAGATTTATGAATCTGACTATGTTGTAGGCGTAGTTCTCACTCAACACGGTCATCCCGTAGCATACCACAGTGAGACACTCTTGGATATTGTTCGAAAATACCCCACCTATGACAAGATAATGTATTCCATTGTACAAGTCTATCGTTAATGGAAACATTACATTCTAGCAAAGGATACAATCATCCACACTGATCACAAGCCTCTGCAGTTCATACAGACACAGGGGAAGTTGTAGAATGACCGCCATCAGAAGTGGTCCACCTACCTGCAGTAGTTCCATATCAACCTCAATTATAAGACATGGATCACAAATTCTGTCATCGACTTCCTCCGTCGACCTCCCGTGGCTGCTCTCACCACTGTTCTCCATTCTTGTGGGCATGAGGCATCTGAGTGGCCCCAAATTTATCAGCAAGATCCGGACTTCACCACCACCTATCATCTCTTGGGTACATGCACGAATGTCACCGATTTTCACATTCAGGATGGACTGTTATGCCATCCAATCCATCTCTATGTTCCTACAAGTGAGCGTGCAAATTTTATTTGGGAGGCTCACTACAATTGGATGGCAGGACATTTTGGCGTGGAGAAAACTGTGGTCGTTCTACAGAAACATTTTTATTGGAAAAAACTTTGACAGGACGTGAGAAAGTATATCATATCTTGCACCACATGTGCCATTTCCAATCCAACCATAAAGAATCAAGGCTTATACATCCCTCTTCATACTCGTGAGAGGCATTGGGAATCCATCTCGATAAATTACATGTATGGCCTTGCGTCCACCAAGAAAAGAAATGATTGTGCATTTGTGGTAGTTGATCGGTTTTCGAAGATGGCCATTCTCACAGCATGCAAGAAGAGCATCACAGTGGCAGATACTGCCAAGTTCTTCTTCGAACGAGTGTGGGTCTATTTTGGGATACCAAAAACCATCATCTCCGATCGGGACATGAGGTTCTTCAACATGTTTTGGTCGAGTCTCTGGTCACTATTGGACACCAAGCTCACTAAACCCATTGCTTTCCACCCCCAAACCAACGGCCAGACAGAGGTCATCAATTGGATGATTGTGCAAATCCTGCGCATGTACAACTCTAAGATTCCACGTACATGGGATGAGAGTCTTCCCTAAGTTCAACACAACTACAACAGGTCTCTCCATATCTCCACCGACCATAGCCCATTTCAGGTGGGGATTGGATTCCAACCCTTGGGTTCCATTGATGTTTCACTACCTCTTTCAACCTTACAGGCATAATCTTCCCATGTTCATTCTGAGGTCGACAAAGCCACCAGGTTCATTGAGTGGATTCAACACATCCGCCAACAGGTCCATGAGATTTTGTAGAAAGCCAATGCTAAGTACAATCAGCGCCATGATCAATATCGGGTACCACAGTAGTTTTAGGTGGGAGACAAGGTCTGGTTACTTTTTCATAAAGAGTGCCTTACAGGGCCCCATCAGAAGCTCCTCCCATTTCGTTATGGGCCTTACACTATCACCAAGGTTGTGGGTAGCAATTATTTTGAGCTCAACACTCCACCCTTCCTTGGATTGCACCCAATGTTCAATGTGGACCTTCTTGGGCCATATTTTCCACCATTATTGGACACCTCAAAGATCATAGAACAACTGAAACCAGCATAGCTCAACCCTTACTTCATGGAACAGACATCCACTAATCAAATAGTGGACACACATGTCAAGGGAACTCACTAGCAAAGGATCCATCTTTATCGGGTTGTCAAGGCAGGGAAACTCCTAAACCAAGGCAAGTGGTTGACTTGGGCCAAATTCAACAAAATTTTCCTCACCTAATGGGGGAAACCAGTACAATGGAGACCATTTCTTCCTAAGGGGGGGGGGACTAATCCAGGTGGATATTGGTGGCCACCCACCTATTCCAATTGGCTCCTCTTGACATTGTTTAGTTCAACACATTCTTCTCTACTTCTTTGTAATTGTGGGTTCTACACTTTCGAGGTTGTCTGAATCCCTACACATCTTCCAGGTGGTGATTGGTGGCCACCCACCTAATCTGACTGACTTATTTTTTATTTTTCCATATAAGCACATCTTTCTATACTTCCAGGGTCGTTTTGGGGCCCTAAACAATGTTTTTTGGATTGCCACAGTTAAACTGTAGACAAAGTTACAGTTTGAAGGAATAATGTGTAGTTCTCGAAAATACCTTTCCAACAGGCTATCACACGCCTAAAACAGAGTTTGTATAAAAAAAGTTACGACCACAAGAAGTTGAGGTACAAACTTACCCATTGAGGCCCACATAACTTTTGGTGTTTCATCTCCTAGGGTTAGGTTTTTGGATGTCTATGGTTTTGGCATTCATGAGTAATGTTAAAAAGGACTCTGGAGTTTCATTGTAATCATTTTTCTCAGACAGATGCGCGTAGCATCCACATCTCTTCTCAGAGATAGCTACCACTATTTGAGCAAGTTGTTTTCAGTTATGCAGTTTTACAGTTTCAGCCTATTTTATTTATTCAATAGAAGTTATTGTTCACTAGATATCTTTTTTTGTTCTTCATATCTCTATGTTATTGTATTCAATATGTTATTCATTTCGTTCCGCTCATAAATCCGGATTAGAGGTTTTCGGTTGGGCTCGTTTCCCAACCTCCCTAATCCTATACCAAATGGAATTCAACTTCCTTAACCTTTTGAGGATGGTATAAAAGAACCTTTGGGGGCATAGATGAGGAGGACAACCTAGGTGAAAAGTTATGCCAAATAAATTGAAAGTCTCCCTATTCCTCTTCGTCCTCTGAGTAGCATCCCTGTAACCTGGAACCCTTGTTCCATATTTCCTTCCTTTTCACTATATGGTCATAAGGTGTGTTCCTATCCTTATTGGGCCATCCGAGGGAGGGAAATATTTATAATTGTTACTTGAAGGAACTTTTGGAGGAAACTGGGAAGTTGGCTTCGAGGCAATGCCAACGATTGGAGTCAGGTTGTAACCACTTATTTTACCATTGCTAATAAGTAGTTCTCTTTTCCCCATACTTGAGTAGTATCAATTCAATGTGTTTATGTATGTTTAATCATTGTCCATATTTGAATCTCTCTATCATCTACTTGTATGATTTTATGATATAACTACCTTGTTGCAACACTTTCTTGATCTTCTCTTGCATGTTATTTTGAGCATGAGTCAAGAGTAGTACTAGGGTCGAGAGCGAGGAACAAAACCAACCATTAGGATACAAGGTGTGAAACTTTCTTTTCTCTCTGATAAAGTATTTATTTCATTACAAGTCTTGTGTGTGGGTTAAGGTTTTGTTTTTTACTTGGTCAATATCTGTTGTGACATGACCCAAATTCAAGGGGGAAAAATCCCATAACAACCTCTCATTGGTCCATCACTACCACATGTCAATATACAATCGGCCCACTTGTTCCATACAGATGCCAAGTCCCCTGCCCAATCAAATGTACGGTATGACATGTGGCATTCCATGGTGTTTCCACATCAATATTGTACATATTGCATGGTCATGCCACATGTCACCCTTGCAGTAGTGACACATGTCACCTTTGACCCTTTTGACTTTGACTTTTTTCCCTGTTTGACTTAAACTTTGACCAACCATAAATTTTGCATATGAACTCTATTTGAGGTGATTGTTTACCTGTTGGAAATCTATCATCGAGCTCTACACAATGAAGTCCTTTTTTTATAAAATTTGAGATGATTAAATTTTTATCATTTCTAAATCCTTTTGGACCATGTGAACATTCCAGATCTTCCTAGACCTCTATGAGCGTTATGGATCCTCCTGGATCATTCCTCCCCATTGGAAGCATTTTTTACGACCAAAGGTTTTAATTAATCAACAACTAAGTGAGGGTAAATCTTCCTCGCCTTCCAAATATCAATCCACTTTTCTTTACTTGGTTTCACCCCTTTAAGACCAACTCGAAAATATTCCACATCACCTCATTGTGAAGTCCTAATTCTTCTTTAAAAAATAGCATACTCCTATAGCTCGTCTAAATACTCTAGAGAAAAATCATCAAATGTCGAAACCTGAATACTTTCATTTTTGTCCATAATCATAGGAGGCACATAAAGTTTCAAATTCTCAACATTTACCACTGAATACAGTTTCATGTAGGATGGTAGATCTAAACGAAAGGAATTAGTACCAATATTCTTTAAGATATTGAATGGACCATATCAAATTAGCCTGATCTTTTTACCTTCACCTTTCATTCTATCCTTGATGATATGTAACCATACTTGATCACGGACTTGGAATTGATGATAAACTCGATGTTTATCATGCATAGCCTTGTATTTGGCTTGGATCTTCTCGAACTATTCTTGTATTGCTTGATGTACCTATTGGATCCTTTGAACAAACCTTTAAGCTTTATTTGTATCATATTGTCCACTCTCTCTAGTTGCTTCTCCAAAATCAAACTCCATAGGTGATTTAGTCAAGTACCCCAAACATACTTCAAAATGAGTTCTCTGAGTAGAAGAATGCATGGCATGATTATAAGCATGTTTTACATAGGGAAATTGTTCATCCCCCAACTTAGGATGCTTGTTGTAGTATCCTTGAAGTAGATGTACCACTTTTTTGTTTATCGCCTCTATCTGTCCATATGTTTGCAGATGAAAAGTTGTTCTCTTCTTTAACTTAGTGTTCATTAGCTCCCATAAATGAGACCAAAACTTTCCCAAAAAGTGATAGTCTCGATCTAATATAATAAATATAGGCAACACAAAATGAACCCAAATATTAGCAAATAACTTCTGTGTTGTCTGTTCAGCAGTGACCTATTTCTTGCATGGCATTAAAATACACATCCTACTGAATCTATCCACAAGACATATAAATAATCATGCCTATCCTGGACATCGACAAACCTCCAAAACAATCCATAGAGATACTTTCCCATGGCTGAAAAGGTACTGGAAGTGGCGTATATAATCCCAATTTTTTGTTGCTACGTTTACTTGTGGCACACATAACACACCCTTTTACATACTTGGAAACTCTCTCACTCATCTAAGTCCTAGATGATACAACAAATTTCCATGCACATGATAATCTAACTGTTGATTGCCATGAATAAAATCCATATATACATATTTGAAATCATCATCCCTTGTATATTTTTTAGCATAACTTTCATGAGCTAAGGGATTATACCTTAGTATTGTAGATGCATTGATCACTGGTCTTGAAAACATGTATGCAAATTTGTTATGAATACCTTTCTTACCTTTGATTACCAAAAGAAATTGTTGTAAGAAACCCATCCCCCTGAAATGGCGTGATTGTTGTAGCTTGGTATGTGATTGAAAATAATGTAATGGTTGATGATACGTATGAACTATTGTCTCATTTCCCATTAAGCAATGCTTCCATTTCTTCACACTTTATACCAATGAATACAATTCCTTATCATATGTTGGATAGTTAATTGTTGCTTGAGTAAAAGTTTCAGAATGATAACATATAGGTCTACCTTGTTGCATCAATATTCTTCCCATGGAATATCCACTTGCATCAGTTTGAATATCAAATGGTTGTTGTAGATATGGCAGAGCCAAAATTGGAGTGGTTCTTATCTTTTCCTTCAATGTCTCAAAGGCTTTTTTTTGCTTGCCTCCCCATTAAAAGACTCGTTTTACACTTGTTAATGTATGCATAGGAGCTGCTATGAAAGAGAATTTAGCAATGGATTTCCTCCAGTATTGTACTGCTCCTAAGAATATTTTGACTTCTATGGCAGTGGTTGGCTTGGGCCATTTCAAAATAACTTCTACTTTTGCAGGATCTATCTTTAACTGAACATTCCCTACAATGTAACCCAAATATACTAGAGACTTTTTGCCAAACTCACATTTAGACAACTTGATATACAACTTCTCCTTCTTCATGAGTTCGAAGACTGTCTTGACATGCATTATATGATCTTCCCATCTTCGACTAAAGATCAAAATATCATCTAAGTAGATAATGACAAATTCATCTAAGGCATGAACACATCATTCATTACCCTCATAAATGTTGCAGGTTAATTACATAATCCAAATAGCATAACTAACCATAGAAACAACCCCTACTTTGTCTTGAAAGCAGTTTTCCATATATCACTTCCTAAAATTTTGATCTGATGGTAACCACTTCTTAAATCTATCTTAGTGAAATAGACAACATTCTTTAATTGATCCAATAAATCATCAATCCTAGGAAGATGATATTTGTTCTTTGTTGTAATCTTGTTTAGTGCTTGAAATTCAATACACATCCTCCACGTACCATCTTTCTTTGGAACTAATACAATAGGATATAAACACGGGAGGAACTTGGCCTTATGATTCCTTTATCGATCAACTCCTGAACTTGCTTCTTTATCTTTGCATTCTCTATCACTAATGACCTATACATACCAATGTTAGGAAGAGGAGCATCCTGCTGCAAATAGATTTCATGTTCAACCTTCATCTAGGAGACAACCCTGCAGGTTCCTCGAATAACTCATCATAGTTAGATATGATTTTAACCAACTCTTGTTTATGATCTGGATCACAACATGATAATGCATGAGATATCTCTTCTTATTTTTGTTTCACTATCATGAGAAAAAAATATTTACTTGCATTCACGAGTCTCTTCATTTGTCATGTGCTCACTAAAGAAAAATTAGTTTTAATATGATGAGATCTAAAAATAAATTCAATCTCATCCTTAAAAATATGGTATTTATTCTCCTTGTGATAAAATATAGTTTTCCTATCAAATAGATATGGACTACCCGAGACAATGCCGCAAATGTCAAGAGGCCCAATATCTAACTCAACCTCATCAAAGAACTTGGATGTTATTGCAAATATGATCTTACAATACTTTGTTCCCTGCAACTTGGCATCTTCACACACCCAACCTAATGGATATGGTTTTTATGAGGTGTCGTATTCAAACCCAACTTCTTAACAATTGCTTCATATATTAATTTAACTTGAGATCCATTGTCAAACACAGTATCTATCTTTGTATGCTTGATTGTAACCCTGACATGAAAAAGTTCATTTATTTTTGTTTGATCAATAACACTTTTCAATTTAGCAGATTGAACTGAAGAATTAGTGGTAGATATACCTTTGATTCCTATTTCCATGATCTTAGATTCATCTCCTAAATATGATCCCAGATCCTATCGAGATGATGCAACAATATTTTGCTTCCCTTTATCCTGGAACTTCTTTGTTCGTAATTTTGGATGCAGCTTCCAACATTGTTCTTCCCCATGCCCCTTTCTCTTACAATGGGAGCATGCAAGTTTTTCTTCAGCTTTATTTATAGTAGTTGACTTCTTACTCTTCAATTTTCCTTTTGGTTTCTTTTCGAACTTTTGTGGCTTCTTATCTTCAATCACATGCTTCCCCTTACTAGCCTCCAAATGAGTATCTTGGACCGATACTTCATCAATGTTAGTAGGGTTAAACATCATGGCAGTGTGTCAAAGATATGAGTGCATTCCACCAATATACTTTAGAATAGTTTCACGAGCATATATTCGAATTCCTAAAGATAATTGTTTTTAAATTCCTACATATATACTTAGATATTTTTCCCCTTGCCTTGTCTGAGATGTTTCCATTCCATGATTGTTGTTTGCACATAAGCCAATGGATAAAATATTTTCTAATTGCAGTAGTAAATTCATCCCAAGAATAAATTATTGTACTCTATTGAACAAGATCAACTTGTGTCTTACTCTCCCACCATATCAAGGCTGAATTTCCCAGACGAAGAGTATCCAATTGTATCTTTGCAGTGTCATCCATGATATTTTTCACCCAGAAATATACCTCTATCTGCTTGATCCAATTGTCCAACTTTTTAGCATTCAATTGTTCATCATATATTGAGAATTCAAACTTGACATCCAATTTCAATAAAGGAAAATTATGAGCATGAGGAGTCTTCTTAGTGGACTTTCTCTTATGTGAAGAATGTTCACTTGCAGATGATGAAGATGGTGAGGGTGGTTATGAAGGTCCACCTCCTCCTTCATCTTTAATTGGTTCAACTTTCTCCGATGCATCTTATTCCTTGGCCTTCTTTTGACCCTCATACATTTATTCTACCATGTCTTTCATTAAATTAAAATCCTCGAAGAAATCATCTTCAAAGTCATAAGGACCTAACTTTCCTGGCGAAGTCATCTCTCTGCTTCGAGTAAAGCTTCTTGAACTAATCTCTGAATTATAACTCGCAAGGTTTCCTTCTCCTCGCTTAGATTTGGACCTTGTAAGAATTCACTTCCAACCACTTGTCAAAACCTTGCTCTGATACCAACTTGATCCGAAAAATCCTTAGATGTTAATTATTATTTAATTTACATAAACATCTAACTTGATTTTGAAATAATAATGATCGTTTGACTGATTGAAAAATACATGTGTAATTACTTATCTATCCAAATTCACTTTAATGATAAACAACTTGAAAATAATTGAGTGAAATAGAACAACCATACCAAAATCACATACACAAGTTTGTTAACGGAGTTCACCCAATTTGGGCTACGTCTCTGGGTCCACTTCTAATAGAGACTTCTTTATTAATGCTTAAATTCTTGTGTTTTACAATGAACTCCTTACACATTTCTAAAAATAAAAAACAGAGTGCACCATTGAATTCCTTGCGAAATTTCAAGAAAAATGAGTATAAAGTTCATAAAATTCTGTTGAGGAACCTCTTGGCATGCTTTATGGTGTAATCCCAAGGTCTTGATACCTCTGGTACGATCCTCGAGACCTAATGAATACTCTGAAATATGTGTCCTATGCCTCGGTCCATGTTCCCATTAAATAGGGGGTTGGGATAAACTGCTACCTGAAATTCATGGAAAACACTAACTATGATATCGTTGCGATGTATTAACAAGAGGCGCCTTTGGCACAACGGTTAAGGTGTTTGACATATATGGAGGAGGTCATGGGTTCAACCCCCTCCCTCCCCCAACCTATACTTTGTGATCATTTTTTATAACCTCTCTTGGGTCGAGGGATTATCCCTTAGCCCTTTTTCCTCTCATTGGTCCATCAATGCCACACGTCAATATAGAATCGGTCCGCTTGTGCCATACGGATTCCAAGTCACCTACCCAGTCAGACGTACGATATTGCATTTGGAATTCCATGGTGTTTCCATATAATGACCACACAGATTGTATGGTTTTTCTACGTTTCACCCTTGTGGTGGTGACATGTGTCACCTTTGACCCTTTTTACTTTGATTTTTTGGCCCAAGACAGTATCTCCAGGAAAGGAAAATGTAAAGGTGCAACTCAGAAAAATGTTCAAGAAACCCACAAACCCTGGCTCCAGATGGAGGGTATTTACATATGATACATACTTCTTTTAAACACAGAACCTCATGCATTAATGCTACGAGAGGATTCATTATATGGAAATGGAAAATTATCATGGAAGGGTAAAAGACAATAAGGSGRCCCTTTAAAAGACACTCGAACTGCATCAATACTAGACAAGGATTCATGACTCATCATTTACAAAGGAAATGTGTCAAGGGAGAAAAACCCTAGGGACCAACTTCAAAACCCAGTCTGAAGCATAACAATRTTTCACGTATTTTGATTTTATGGATAGAAATGAACCAATAAGTTGAATAATAAGAGTTATTTAACAACTTATGCAACAAAACAATTTTCAAAAAGGAAAAATTCTACAGAACAAGGCGAAGAGAAAACAAGCACTCTCATTCACAACCATCAGAGCCTTTTCTAAATTAATATTGCAAATATCGACATGCATAGATGAGTATAAGCTATAGTCACGTACCTTTCTTTGTTTCTCAATTACCTCCAAGAAATATGAGCTACAATTAGCAATCGATGACCACCACAAGCCTGAAAACCACAACGTTATTCGACACCTTACAAAACCCAATTGACCAAATGAAATTCCAAACAATGTGGTTGGTAGAGTCTATACTAGTGAAAGCCCATGTCCCTGCATTCAATGCATGGATGATCACGTTCCACAAAAAATGATCATGCATTAACTCTCTCAATCCACATTATATCCAAAAAACATTATTAACCAATTACAATTCTAGGATATGCCACTTATGCGCACGCTTACATGCCATGTAACTCTGCCAACATATCATAACTCAATTGATGACCCATTTCAACGTAACTTTAATAAAACCACATCCATTTCCAAATAACGATGTGATGGGAATATACATGTTGAAATAAATGTTAAAAGAAAGGTTCATATGATAGCAACATGCCATGCATAATATACCATATGTACTATGTTCAAAAGAATTTCCAATCTTTTAACTTCATCATGCCACCCTTTTCACTATAGAAAAGACATTATATATGAGAGTCCAATGCTAACATATAACATGTAAGGTTGTGTAGTATAGTTTGAGTACCATTTCATGTTGGATAATCGTGATCAAACCAACTTTTTTATGTAGAAACCACCTTACCACTTGCCATAATAATTTGTATATGCCATGAGAATTTTGTAATATTCCACCAATCTTTTGATGATGTGAACAAAACCATAACCATTAGTATGCATATATATGTCATAGGATGATCATCTACTTTGTTGCTAATAAGCATGGCATACATTTTTTCTTTTCCAACCACCATAACTTGGAGAAACCCCAATGGATAATCATTGATGCAGCAAGATGCCTCAACTAAACTAAAGTAAAATCAAATGACATCATTAATTTTTAGAACAAGGGGATTTTCAATTTTTCTTTCTCTTTCTAGGGGGTCCCACATATAGTTAAATATTTATATATCATAGATAATACATTTTTAATAGTTCCATTCAATCAATTGCAGGCTTGGTGGCTTAGTTGGCAATTTTATGAGTCAACATCTAGCGACTCCATGGGGTAGGAAATTTTTGAATTGGATAGAACCAAGAATATTTGGTTTTTCTTGTATCAAATTTATAGAACCGCCACAATTTTCTCTTATATTCTCTTGTAGAAAACAATATGGAGGGAAGAACAAGAAATCAGAATCAGGAATAACTCAGTACATCAAGCATTAGCAAACTTTTCTATAGGTACGACAATTACTATATAAGTAGTGTTACAAACCCAATAAGATCATATGTTTCTTTATGATCTATTAGAC
>JASDQU010683194.1:52275-62587 GCA_032191745.1 Picea mariana
TTTCATGTCGTTTAAGATTCCTTGATTCATAACATATGACAATCCCATTTTGTGTAAGGACTCCACCAAACCCTTCCTTTCATGCATCTGCATACACAAAAAAATCCTCATCTAGACCTACAACCTTTAGAATATGTGCACTAGTTGATACTTCCTTCAAATGCTGGAAACTCTATTCACATTTTGCATTCCATTCAAACTTTGTCCCCTTCTGAAGTGAGATTATCATATGTGTGACCTTCAAGAAACCTCAAATGAATCTCCTATAATATCTATCCAATCCCATAAGGTATCTCACTTCAAAAACATTCTTTGGTGATGGCCAACTTTTGATTGCTTCAATCTTCTCAGGGTCCACCAATATGCCCTCCTCTGAGACGATGTGGCCCAGGTAATTGGTTTTCGTTTGATAGAAAGTGCACTTGCAAAACTTGGCATACAATTGGTTCTCTCTCAACACTTGTAGCACCATCCTAAAATTCTACTCATGATCCTCATCTATTTTGGAGTGGATAAGAGTATCGTCCAAGAAGATAATGACAAATTTGTCCAAGTAGTCTCTGAACACTCCATTCATTAGACACATAAAAGTAGCTAGTGAATTTGTGAGACCAAATGGCACCAACACAAACTCATTATGGCCATATGTTGGCACCCAAAGTTTTGGGTTCATTTTTTCACGTGCACACAAATGAAGTTGTGCACGCATGCCTAAGGAAATGCGCTAGGAATGACATAAAGTGTGTGTCAAACCAAGTTTTTTTAGTTGCGCATAAAACTTAAAGTCTACCAAGTGTGCATTGGTCCAAGTTTTTTCAATTGCATCAAAAATCAAGAAGATGTTTGTTGGAATCATCGGGAAATCTCCCCGAATGATTAATTCCAGTAGCATACGAGGACGTGGGACTATCAAATGACAAGATGGACAGAAAATTAAGATTTCCATTGATACAAAAGGTCTACATGGAGCATTGATAGACACCAAAAGCATGCAAGGAAGTATTGTTAGGAAAACGAGTGGATCAGAGCGGAAAGAGAAAATGTCCCCCAAGAGTGAAAGTTATAAAAGGAAGCACTAATATCAGAAACATGCCTAGATGGTGAGACTAGTGAGATATTGAGGAAAATAGATTCATTGGGTTTTTAGTATCGAGCTCGCTCTAAGCCTGTTATAATTTTGTAATACTTTAAATATATTTGTGAGTCGATATATGTCTGAGTGTTGAGCAAAGGTGCATTTTGTAGTATGTTGTAATTCTAAGGCTTTATATAGAGAGTATATGAATTTCTATGGTTGTCATATGTATCTATCCTACACAATGTATATCTCTATTGTGATGGAATGTCTCTAGTAATAAATAGGCGACAGTTTTGATCCATTATGTGTCTATTATGTATGAGTTGTATATGTGTGTGTATTATTTTAATGCTTAGTCCTAATAATCTATCAGATATGAGTCGTGTATGCCAATCCCGATGACTTTTCATGTGTTTAGCCTTCATCCCTATCACATGACCTTATGGTCTCTATGATCCTCTCTACATATCGGGTAATACCTTCCTCGGCCTTGGCTGAGGATTGATATTTCGGTGCTCTGGGGTTTTTGTTGGAAAACTCAAGACGAATCTCGGGTCTAAACTCCCCARTGTTACAAAGGACGCAYACAAGTGTGGATCAAAATGCCCAACAAATGGTTCCATTTTCAGAACATGAAATTCTTTTCGGGAACGATGAAGAAAATAAATGAGGTCGCATCCCACTAAGGAGGAAATTCAAGACTAGGTAGAGGAAAAATAAAAGGATTTTTCTCTGCGAGAGAGTCAAGGATTGAGAGTGAATGAAAAGTAATATAAAGAAGGTATATTTACTCAAATATGCATGAGATTTTCTTTGTGGAATTTCCTTGTATGTTGCATGAATGGATAAAAATACAAGTTGCTACCAATTCTTCGGTGTGGTCATTGGAGCCAGTGGCTTTGGATCAAGCTAAGCTTGAAGAATTGAAAGTGCTAGATAACAAGTGGACTCGAGCTATTAACTTATGGTTTTCTCGAGTAAAATAAGGATACATTGTTGAATTTTCCCTGGAAAACACAAAATCATTCAACGAGGATGAAAGAAAGTTTGTAGAAGGACCAAGAAGGAAAATGATGGAATAAATTACACTTTGGATAAAAATGTTGGTCATGGAGAAAGGGATAATGCGCATGGAGCCCGATCGAATGGACAAGTAAACTCCCCTAGCATCGGGGGGGATTTCTACAAAGATGAGAGAAATTCATAAAAGAGAGATAATGGATCCATTGAGGAGAATCCAAAAATTGTCAAGATGAGGTGAGGTATGGAATGGACCTAGAAGAGAAAAGGAGAAAAATATCTAAGAGGTACGCAAAAAGAGTTGATATAAGATGAAGAGTGGAAGAGAGAGTTGGAAAAGAACTATCCAGGGGTGCATAATGAGGGGTCATGTCCAAGATGAAGAGAAAAGAAACCACACCATGTGGTAGTGCAGGAGAGCATGTTGTGCCAGAGTGGAGCACAAATGAGGATAGGCCTACAAAGAGGTGTGGCATAGAGGAGATGGAATCCAATAGGAATACCAGTAGTGATACTAGTATGAACCTAGGTGACGAATTCCACACCTCTTGGTTTTTGCGGAGTGTCGCAACCTTAGAAGAAAATGAAGCACATAGAAATGTTGCATCGATAAGAAAAGAGGATGGCACATAGAGAAATAGTGCGATGTTTGGAGAGGGAAATTACGTGAAAAGTGGCAGTGTGTAGATCGGACCGGGAGACAAAGAAAATATTTATAGTGCGTATGAAAAATCGGAAGATAGAGCACACATTTGTGGTCCACAATTAGGATAGGAAGGTAGGGTGAATAGTGTTGGTATGCCAAAAGAAGAGGAAGATGGAGGCTCCCCAAGTGGCGGGGGAGATGAATTGATAATAGTAGATGGTCTTACGCGACCGCAAGTAGATAACTCTTTGGGTCACCTCGCGAGAAGTTTTAGAAGAATATGGACTTATCCCACCTTTGTACCACCCCCCTTGCACATTTTTAATCAAGAATAAAACACAACATATAGTGAAGATATTTGAATAGAAGAAAGAGAAGAAGAAGAGAGAAGCGAAGAGACTAGTGAAGAAGAAGGTGAAGTCAACAATACTTTACCACAAGAAATAGTGGTTGTGTGGAAAAATCAAGCCCCCAACAATCATAGAAATAGAACTAGCTCGAGTTTGAATATGGTGAATCAATACAATACACTGAGACTACCCATGTTCCACAGAACAGGTAAGGCTGATGCAGAGCAACATTGGTTTACCTACGAAGCAATCTGGTCTGTAAAAAGAATTATATATTAAGCAGCTAAAATCGCACAAATAGATACCACATTCAGTGACAAAACCTTGACGTGGTACATGAAGTATAAGGCTACTATGCTAGAAGGATAGGAGGGGTCATGGACTGAGATTAAGCAGGATCTACTTAGGGAGTTTCAAAATCCTAATTCAAAATCCCAATGCTTTACATAAATCAAGGAGATCAAACAAAAGGAAGGAGAAACCATCTAGGACTATAACCAATGGTTTAAAATCTTATTGGATAGGTTGATGTTCCAAATCCAGGATGTGCATCATAGAGAATGGTTCATTGTGGGGTTCCCCCAAATCTAAGTCTCTCTCACCCAAAAAAGGAGACAATTGAGGAAGAGATAGTCAAAATCACGATGTGCTTGGAAGAAACACTTGGAGGTGCAGAGACATCGGTCAGGTTGGCACAAGTTCAGTCACAATTGTCCAACCTAACAATGCAAGTGCAAGATATGAAAAATACTAAAGTCGTGCGTCAGAACATATGGTGTACCACATTTCACTCTAAGGGGCATCACCGAGATGAGTGCCCTGTCCTTCTGAATTATGTGGCGACAGGCGCACCAAGTCCATTTCCATCTGGATGGTCAAAATGGTGCATTATATATAGACATTGGGGCCATGTGTCACTCTGTTTTCCCACCTTGAATAAATACCAGAGAACGACTCACACTCCATTCTACGAGTTATGTAAATTCGTCGGCCATGATTTCAATAGCTTCCACTCACTCTAGTTAATGAAAGATAATGCCCATGATGCATTATGGGTTCAGGAGGAGAAGAAAGGTAGTGAGCGTGGTGGTGTAGAAAGAGGCGGATACCAATAAGGTCTCTGAGGTGGATCTAGGCATGGTCGCAACCGCATGGGCTTTGTTCCTACTGTTATATCCCTAATCATGTCAATGAAGATTTTCTTGATTTACTGAAGAAGTGGGAGGACAAGAAGACCAACTGTAACATGGTGCATGCCGATCCACGCAATAACGAGAAGAAGAACGGGGAGGATGACATCCGAGTAGTAGCCCGCAGAGGGGCGAAAACAGGAGCAGATTTTGAGCATGGTGAAGGATCAAGTCAAAATATGGATGGAAAAATAAGGAGGGCACTTCAACCCCATCCAAAGTTTGATGTTGCTCAGCAAAAGCAGTTTATGCACGATGCATAGAGAGCATTGGAAGAAGAAAGAGTGCACGAGGAGTTATAACGTGCAACTCGAAGGTCAATTAAAGAGGCCCATACCCGGGAGGAAGTGTAGAGGGAGACACAAAGGTTGCTAGAGGAATATTGTATCCCCGACGAGGTGCAACGAGTGATGCAAAGGTCGTTGGAAAAAGCTAGCACACGTGGGGAATTGTAGCACGTGACACAAAGATCCTTGGAGGAGGCTTGCATGTGTGAAGAAATACAACATGAAATGCAAATATCAATAGAAGAAGCTCACATATAGACTGAGATGTGACACATTGAGTAGAATGAATACGAAGAACAATGCCAGGAGGAGTTGCAACATGAAGTGCATGCAGAAGTCTTACATGAACTAGGTTTCAAGGAAGAATCTAAATACCAAGTAAGTTCTTTATTGTGTCGATGTTTGCGCTTGTTGAATGATCTGGAAGCTCCAAGTAAGTTAAATCATATTTTATCTACTTGCATGAAAGAACAAGGAGTGGATGCCACCATATCCACTCTGCTGCCAGAAAGGGATGTATGTCAGGTCAACAAGCAAAAGTGCATTGGATAAGAATTTAAGATGACAACGGAGCTGGGTGGCTACCACATGGATGGATTCATGTTGGATCTGGGATCCAACATGAATATTTTTCCAATGAAATCTTGGGAAGTGATGGGTAAACCTAAGTTGGTATGGTCTCCCATTCAAATCCTATTCGCCAATTAATACAATATCTACCCCATAGGTTGTCTTGAGTAAGTAGAATCCAAAATACAAGGAGTGAAAACAAAGGGTGACTTTGAAGTCATCGATATTATGGATGAATCCGATCCATACCCTACATTATTGGGTATTGATTGGGCCTTTGAAAATAATGTGGTTCTAAACTTGAAGAAGCGACATATTTCCTTTGAAACAGACATCCTGTGCGTGGTCACACCATTGGATACATATGAAGGTGACCGATACAATGAGCCCATGGATGAGGATGCAAGGAGCTTATTCATTGAAAATATTTATAAGATCATGGAGTGTGGGGAGGATTACATCAACCCCACCATAGATGGCGAGCTAAGCTGGAGAAGTGTCAAGTATTATGACATAGATTCTGAGGATTCCATGGAGAGGTGGTAGAAAAATCTATATGAAGGATCGAAAAGGAGGTGCATGCATATCTCTGTAGAAGAGTGCGTGGAATAATTTGGCTCCTGTAGGTATGATGGGTCGGATTCGGTGGACACATTGATTGCGTGGATACAATGCATTTTTTAGCATCAGAGGGCTCACACACTAGACACAATGCTTCTAGGAATTCCTGCATGTTGGTGGGATGCACATCGAGAGCCACATCAGGAATGGGAAACTATTGAAAAATCCATGCGAGAAAGATTCAAACCCAATATTGATATGAACCGATATATGTGTTCTTGCGAAATGGGATGGATAGCCACACCTTCTCATCATATAGTCCATAGATACTTACCCAAGCCACAAAAGAGGATTCAAAAAATGGTCTCCTTCCCAGAACCAAGAAACCCCATCACACTGTGCAATAAATTGAATGTACAAGGGAAGGATTCTACTACGATCTCCCTACTAAATGCAAAATATTCAACTCATCTTACCACTGCTAACTCCATTGAGCACACAGGCGAAGTCTACAAGCAATACATAACCAAGAATACTTGGGAGAAAAAATGGATAGGATAGATACACTTGAAGTGGCGTTGTAGCCTTCCAAGGGTCATTTCACTTATGTAGTTGATCGACACCTTCATAGGGAGGTGCAGGAAACATGTGTGGCACCTCCCAGTGCAGGAAACATGTGTGGCACCTCCCGATGACTCATAGTTGTTCATGTACGGAGATGTCCCTACCACACTTTGGGCCCCATGATCCCGTGATTCTCACACATCAATATGGTGACGTTTTCATTATAAAGTACCTTGAAAACATATCATTCACAAGGATGAAGGCAATAGATGCTACGATCTTCCCAAAGAACCCAGACATATGGCAGTTAACTAGGTCATTAAATGTCATTTACTACCTAGAGAGTGATCTAACTTATGAGATCACAAATGACGGCAGTAAAAATTCACGCAACTCCCAAGCAACTCTCCATATTGACCACCTATGGGTGGAAGCATTCTCCAAATTGGTTAACTATGTCTCGGCCTTGTGGACTCACCTCCTAACCCCATTGGAGGTATCTACAATTGCATAATGGGTTCATGCAGAAAAAATAGAATCCACACAACATAAATGAGACATCACTTCGTTGCCTCCCAAGGAGCATGTTGTTGCGATGTAGGCTATCGCTACAAGAACAAAATTGATCATCGTAGCAAGGGCTGAGCAAAAAAACACATATGATATGATTTTTTCATCACAGCCGATACAATATTGACCTTGTTCTCCCAGCTCTCTGACGTGCTAGTCGTTTCTAGCCCTCTCATCAAGTAGCTCAAAAAATCGATCTCACAAACCCTACAGTCACAACCGGCGACACCGATGCAACCATCCAACTTACATAGATGCTACAAGAGCATTTTTCTAATCCTGAGAATTAGTTTCTTGAGTTCATGCAAAACCTCAAAAGCATGGTGTCATCCGTCATAGAGATCATTCCATAAAGAAGTTGGCTCTAGATCGAGCCAAATAATAGTGTTGGGGACCTGTTGGAACCCAAAGTTTTGGGTTTTGTTTTGCATGCAAACACAAACAAAGGTGTGCATGCTCCTTCCATAGTTTTGTGCACACCTAAGGAAATGCACGAGGAATGACATAAAGTGTGTGTCAGACCAAGTTTTGTCAGTTCCACATAAAACTTAAAGTCTACCAAGTGTGCATCGGTCCGAGTTTTTTTAGTTGCACTAAAAGTTAAGAAGATGCCTACTAGAATCAAGAAAAGAATCATCAGGAAATATCCCTGAATTATTACTGCCAACAACATACAAGGATTTGGGACAACCAGAGGATCAGATGGCCAGGAAGTTAAGATTACCAGTGATATAGAAAGCCTACGTGGAGTGTTATCCTACACTAGAAGCATGCAAGGTAGTTTTGTCAAGAAAATGAGTGGATCAAAGTAGAAAGAGACAATGGCCCCTAGTAGTGAAAGTTATAAAAGGAAGCACTAATATCAGAAACAGGGCTAGCTGGTGAGACTAGTGAGATATTGAGAAAAATAAATTCATTGAGTTTTCAGTATCGATCTCGCTCTAAGCCTGTTGTAATGTTGTAATACTTTGAATATATTTATGCATCGATATATGTCTAAGTGTTGAGAAAAGGTGCATTGCGCAGTATGTTGTAACTATGAGGCTTTATATAGAGAAGATATGAAGTTCTATGGATATCATATGTATCTCTCCCACACAATTTATATTTGTATTGTTATGGAATGGCTCTAGTAATAAAGAGGAAATAATTCTGACTCATTTTGTGTCTATTATGTATGAGTTGAATATGTCTATGTATTGTTTTAATTCTTATTCCTAATAATATGTCAGATATGAGTTGCATGGATGCCAATCCTGATGATTTTGTGTTTGTTTATCCTTCATCCATGTCACAAGACCTTATGGTCTCTATGATCCTCTCTACATCTCAAGTGATACCTTCCTTGGCCTTGGCTAAGGATTGATATGTCAGTGCTCTGGGTTTTTTGTTGGACAACTCTAGATGAACCCTGAGTATAAACTCCCCAACCTTAAGAAGGACGCATGCAAGCATGGATCAAAACGCCCAACACCATACCTTGTTTTGAATGTTTTCTTGTTGGCATCTTCTTCTCTAATTCTAACTGGATGGTAACTTGACCTTAGGTCAATCTCATAAAATATCCTTTCTCCTTTTAGTTGATTGAAAAGATCATCGATCCACGATATAGGGTACTTGTTATTTACAATAATTTTATTAAGCTATCTGAATTCAATACACAACCTCAGATTTCCATCATTTTTCTTCACAAAAAACATTGGGGAACCCCAAGGTGAGACACTTGGGCATATGTACCCCTTCTTCAACAATTCTTCTAGTTTCATTTGCAACTCTTTCAGCTATGATGTGCTCATTTTTTAGGGATTTTTGGACATTGGGGTAGTTCCATGCCTTAATTCAATAGAGAAATCAATATTTCTCTTTGGTGGAAATCTTGGATACTCCCCAAACGCATCTTCATATTTCTTCAAAACTAGATAATCTTCAAGGCTTGGATCTTTATCATTTACCATCTCTTCCGTATGAACGACATATATTTGGCACCCTTTCCTAAAATTTATTTTCATCTACAATGTTGAAATATCTCTGACAAATATAGGTCTTAGAATATCTTGCATCGTCCTTGAATTCCCTTCCTCATCAAGGCATGTGAAAGCCTTGTTGTAGCAATCTAGGATAGCATGATTCTTGTCCAACCAATCCATACTAATTAAGTAATCATATGACCCAAGTGGTAGGATTTTCAAATCTTCCTTAGTGCCAACTACATTCATGCTTACTGGGAAATCCTTGACAATTTCATTTATTTTTCTCTTGGTTCTAGTGGCGAGCTTAACCAACCAATAATTTTTATGCTTACATCTCTTCAATTTAAACCTTTCAATTATTTTTGGATCTATATATCTATGACTCTCTCCAAAATCAATCAAAATATCTATGGGATGATTATCAATCTTACCTTTTGCCTCAATCATGTGAGATTGGTAGTTTGCTTGTATGTTTTCCAAGGCCGCATAAATCCTTGGTATGATCTTTCCCACGTTGTCCATTGTATCAAATTCCTAAATGTTATGCACAACCCTCATCCTATATCCCTTGTGAGGACAATATTTATACAAGTGGTCTCCTTCACATCCCCAACACTTTATGGGATGTTATCTTGGTCTTTTTCCCAACGAAACTGTCATTTGTGCTCACCTTGTGCTGGTTGTCCTTGTTGATATGCTTGAGATTTGTTTCTAGAAAAATGTGGCTTGAGTCCTTTCTTTCTTTGATCCATCTTTCCCCTCTTCTTATCATCCCAATCCTTTTAGAAAGATGGTCTTATTTTGCTCTGTTCATAAATATACTTATCTTTTATTATGGATTCTTCCAAGGTCTAGGTCTCATCAAAATGAATTTTATCACTGTAAAAATAAGGTATCCCCTAAAAAATATTTTGATTTTTACTTTCTCATCCTTTATGAAGCCAACATACTTCAACAATTCAAGGAATATTCTCTTATATTCATCCATTGTCATGCTTCCAAGCTTGAGTTCAAAGAAATCTTACATCTTCTTGTCATAATATTGTTCTGACAAGTATTTATTTTGAAAATACTCTTTGAATTGCCTCCATGAGATCCTCTTCTCATCAATGTGCTTAGCCTTCTTGAGTTGATCCCACCACATAGATGTTTTTCCTTGAAGATGGTAGATTGCAATTTTGTCTTCTACATTTGATGAATAATCATGCAATTGGAAATATTTTTTTATTCCAAACAATCAAGCTTAAGCATATTTTCCCTTCCTATGCTTTCTATCAATTAATGGTGACTTGAGCTTCCTGAGCTCTCCTTGCAAATATCTAACTCAAGCCTCCTCCTCTGATTTATGATGGGGGGAACACTCGGGATACTCTCTAAATTTGAGTGCACATATGTTATTCTAGTTGAGTGTCCTAGTGAATGATGATGATGATGATAATTTTGTTGTCTTCTAATACTCGTTGACTACCTAGATCCCCCATGTTCATCCCTCCTATCATGAGACCT
>JASDQU010683195.1:2224-23776 GCA_032191745.1 Picea mariana
TAATAGTTATCAAAATAAAAGGAACTTTGTTATGACCCAAAGGGAAAACATATAGGGTACATATGGTACTAATTTCAGATTCTAAGGATATTAGTACATAGGGAAATTAGTAACATGTAAGGATAAGGGTACATACTAAGGATATTTAGAAGACATATAAGGGTACATACTAAGGATATTTAGAAGACATATAAGGGTACATATGGTACTAATTTCAGATTCTAGGTCATTAGAATTTCCAAGATATACCTTGTGGAATATAGGGTTTGTGACTAGTCCTATTACTATTCTCAAACATGTGTTCCAGGTAAAAATGTCATATATTATTTAGATATGATCCAAATTCACTAAGAATAGTTTCATTTGAAAGAGGATAGTCCATAGTATTTCTGGTATTAATTTCAGAATCAAGTATTAAATATTGGATATGTGACATTCTGTACAAGTTAGCTCTCCAGAACAATAAAAAAATCACAAAGGTTTGGGAAAGTTACCATAACTTTCACTTGGCACATACAATTTTGGTCAGACCTATGACATTACAGAGAAGCCATATCAGATTACTACAAGCCTAAATTTCAGATATACATCAGAAGGAAGGTCGTTTAGAAGGAAGAATCCAAATCAGGGTTTTCAATGGTATGTTCACTTAAAACCATCATAAATTTTGATTAGGATGTCTGATTGAGGTGATTCAAAATCCATTGGAAAAAGAAAACACATAATATTATATTGGAAAAGTTATTATAACTATTTAATATCATTATCCTTAACGTACTAAGGTTGTAATTTGAGGGTTGGGGTTATACCTCACTTAAGAATCAATGGAAATACCTAAATTTACAAGAGATGAAGATAAATATGAAATAAATCCTATGAAATGGTTGAGGTTGGTAAAGAAATAGGGTATGGATCCTTGTGAGGAAAAAAAATATTTTTTTGTGAATCTTAGAAGTGGTGTATGAGTATTGATAATGATACTAGATAGAACAACACATTGAAAGAATTTGAATTTTTTTTCTCAGATAAATGGATTAGGGATACAAAAATGGAGGCAATGTATATAATTCAAAATGATTTAAAAGAAGAAAATAAGAGATAAATAAGAAGGGTGATGAGCTATCTGAGATATGAGACCTTAA
Organism: Picea mariana; assembly: GCA_032191745.1. NCBI lineage: Eukaryota > Viridiplantae > Streptophyta > Pinopsida > Pinales > Pinaceae > Picea > Picea mariana. Next base: position 3,367 of record JASDQU010683195.1, read on the forward strand.
TGAAACACTCATTAAGGAAGTTCAAAAATTAAAGCAAGAAAATATTAGCAAAGGAAAGTTGGAAGATGATGAGTCAAGGGAAGATTTGAAAAAGAAAGATGAAGATATATGTAGATTATGAAACCCTAATAAAAAACTATTGGATGATGTTAAAATATTGAAAGAAGAAAAGAAGAAAGATCAAAATAAAAAAGAAACAAGGATCTTGGTTGACTAATTTACTAAAATACTTGAAGGGGAAATTTACAAGAAAGTTGAGGAATCCCTAAATACTGATGAGCTAAAATTATAAATGCAATCAAGAATTGAAGAAGGTGTTGGAAGATTGGTTGTTGTCATTGATGTCAACCCTATCCATTGGATTTTGGACCCCACAATTGATCGAAGTATATAGACATGAAGGAAATTACACATGCATATACAACACCCATGGATGGATAGTATAAGGCATTCCGCTTCTAGTCGTATGTGGAATGTCACGCGGATCCTCACAATTGAAGAGAAATGAATTTTTGAAAATGACAATGTGAATTGAAGCATAAACTACATGTCGACCCTAATGTTAAAAGGAAGTGACATAAAGGGTATAAAAATATCTCATTATACATTCATTTTTCAACACACACAAGTTTATTAATGAATAAGGAGATATAAGTCGAATTTATGAGGAAATCCGAAGTAAAGAAGGCCGAATTTCAAGGGAGGATGAATTATTTTGGTGATGTGTTCTAAGGTATGTTATTTACAGGTCATCTTACCATTTTTGCTATAACTTTGTTTCTAGAACGATTCAGATGGTGAAATTTAGAGGCTATTGAGAAGACATATCTAGGTACCTTTGGTAAAAGTTTTAACTCTTTATTTGCTACAATTTTGGAGATACACTTTGTGGAAGATAAGGTTTTTGACTAGTCTTGAAGCTAGTCATAAACATGTGTTTTGGGTAAAACAATCATAATGTCTTCATAGAGAATCCAAATGAAGTGAGAAAAATTACATTGGAAATAGTATTGGCTTTAGTTTCCTGTGTACGAATTTCAAAATCTGATGTTAAATATTGAGTGTGGGACATTCTATACAAGTTCGGTCTCCTAAATAAACCAGAATTGAATACGGTCTACCATTTTCTCTATAAATCCTTTTCTGGGAGGATTCAAGGAGTGAAACTTGGAGGAGTCTCAGAGAATACATTAAGTAATATTATCTATAGGATCAGAGTATTTCAAGAAGTGAATAATTGCAGAAGTTGAAGAAGTCTCAGGAAGCATTATCCGGTTCTATGTGATGGTTGGTTGATGGTGATAATTTAATGTAAATTTTATTATTTCTCATATATTCTTGGGTGGAAGGAAGGGGAAAGGATGGAGAAGTCAACCCTCTCTTGATATTGGAGGACTGTATCTTCCTTATGGAGGTTTATCCCTCCCTTTATATTTGGAGGCTGTAGCTATCTTTGGAAGTCATTACTTCCTTTGAACAATAATACATGATTACTTCTTATATATTGTGCATGGTGTATTGGTGTATCTCTCATACTATTCTTCATTGTTCATTGGATAGTCTTCATTGTTGATTGGATATAAATTGAATACATGATCTTATTGAAGTACAAGTTCAAAATACTAATTGCTATAAATACTGATTCACCACCTCTTAGTATTTCCAACAGAAGGATGTCAAAATTTGATAGATGAGGTCATATTACAACTTCAAAAGGAGAAATAAGACAAGATTCAATAAGTTTACTAGAAGATACTTGAAGAAGTTGAACTTCATCTAGAGGAGTGTTGATGCTAAGGGACTAGAGAGTTCCCAACACCAAGATCTCAACCTCTTGGTCAACTAAACCAAGCAGAGTCGAGAATGTTACCCTATTTTATAGCCTAGAGATAAAATGCATTAGACCCCTATCTAAAGAATAAGATCCCAAGTATAAATGATTGTTTTAATACTTTGTACTTCTATAAGAGTGAAATGCAAATTAAACAAGTGTTGCATGGCAACGTAGTGACCAGGATTGGAGTCACATAGTGTCCTTGGAAAAGGTTGGCGTACTGGCATGTGTGGTAAATTTTGGCACCAAGTGGGAAAACATTGGCGTGCCAGTGTGCGCGGTAAATTGTGGCACCGCGTGGAAGATTATTATGTGTATATGCACACGCTGAATTTAACCTTGCGCGATGAGCACACACATAGTAAGGTGCACATGGGGTGCACAAGTATTTCTTAACGTAGAGGAGTTTGGTTGGTACATGCATAAGTATGAGTATAAGTTGTGTCGTGACAGTGTATTAAGTAGTGTGTGCAGATATTATGGCACGATGGAATATGTTGAACTTGACATGGTGCATGCATAGGACGAAAATGCATTTGGAATATCGGTGCACGATATAGAAACTGTGCACAGTAGGTATTGGCGCACGATGTTGGAGTAATGCGCGTAAGTAGTCGGTGCGACAAAGAAGAAATGCACAATATATTTAGGTGCATGAAAAAGTGTTTTTCCTTGTGATATTGCTATGCACATTAAATATAAATGAACAAGTCAAAGTTTAGTGCACGCAAATTCGCTTGGTAGGCGATGAGTCTGAGTTTAAATTGCATAATAATAAAAGAAAAAGAAACACACAACTGCATTGATGCATTAATTAATTAAAAACAATTCTGAACTTTGATTTCCTCCGATTTAGACAGATGAAAATAAAATATAAGATTACAAGAAAAACTTACTATAAAAGAGAACAAGATTCACAACATTACCAATTCGAAATTGTAGTAAAACAATCTAAAATCCGTTTCTATATTTATATAATCGTAATAATTACAAAATTACAAAAAGAGGATGACAACAATTACCCTGTTGAAAAAGGGTTGTTTAAGAACATGCCTATCATCTCTAGTACTCTTTACCTTCACTACAGGCTGTTCAAAATTCACTGAGACATGCTTATTTTAGTTAAAGACTTACTTCATCTTAGCGATCTCCACCTTTAAATAAGAGTCTAGCTCCTTTTCTTCTTAGCGACTGGCTTGTTGATGACTAAATACTTTATAGTGGGATTTATCCTGGCTTCCAATCATGAGTCTATAGCTAGCTCTGTGTGAAATTTAGTTTCTAAAATGTGTGCAAGGACCCTTTCCTCCTTACTCGTAAGAAAGTATAGCATGTTTCTCGAATAACCAGTCTCACTTGACTTAGCCTTGTCCATGTATCTTAGGTTGGGGATACCAAAACGTGTCTTTATAGAGAGTAGGAAGTCGAACAGTTTGGAGATTACTTTGGTTATGGATACGCATATATCTTTATACTTGGGGAGTGGTAATTATAGAACTCCATTTATGAAGCTCAAACGGATTACGTACAAGAGTGTTGGGTTGTAATGCTTGGAAAATCCATTTCGAATGATTAGCTTTTGAGTTCATTACATGGCAGCGTTCAGCTGACGTCACATGGCTGTGAAGTACCTAACAAGTGAAGCAGGGTGATCTGACTAGCCGTCGTCTACTCCACAAATGGTGGATTTGACATATTGAGACATGTGATACTACGTCTTGTAGAAAGTGGTTTTGAAAAACCACCTTCTTGCTCGAGTGTATCTCTGAAGGAACTGCACGTCTGTGTTTTTGAGACTTGGGTCTTATCTAGAATTGCCATGGTGATAACACCAAGAAATTGGGAGAGATAATTCTGATGTGTATATAGGATCAAAAGGTGCTTATTCCCATGAATTGTTGAAATTTATCCTGATAAGTTGCGATGGCTACACGTTTTGCAGAATTAACAACAACTTGATCAGATCAGACTAGCACAGAGTCCATAAGAATGGAAGAATCACATGGGAATTACAGTCAAAAAAATGAGAGTAGATGGGTGGATGTCCATTTGGGCATGGAAGGAACAAACTCCAATGGACATGGAGAAGAAAGGAATGAAGATATGAATATGGCCGAGACCATTAAGAATTTGCAGAAAGATGTCCAAATCCATAAAGCTGATAATGAAAATCTTATGAAATCCAAAGAGCATAAGGATAACTTCAACGTGAATCTATTGGAGGGTTTGAACATAATAGAATGAAAATTGGTTAAGAAGAGTGACTCAAGTAAATATGAGAGTCACAAATTTTCAGAGGAGAAAGGAAATGTAAAAAGTGCTAGTAGACATCACCATCATTCCCAAAGGAATTCCAATAAGAGAGCAGGCAACAACTCTAGTCTATCCCTTGTGAGAAGGTATAAGAGATATGGGGTGGATGAGCTGCGAGGAGAAATGAACAAAATCAAACCTTCTACATTTGATGGTGAGTACAAAAAGGATGAAGATGTGGCAACATGGTTGCTAGGCATGAGGAAATATTTTCAATTGCATAATTATTATTCTCATGCAAAAGGTAGAATCAACTTGTGGTGGGATCAACTTGTGCAGGTGCAACACATTGAAGAGAAAAGTGTTACTTGGAAGGAATTCAAGAAGTATTTTGATAATAAGTACTTAGCTAAAAGGTACTATGACAAGAAAATGAAAGAGTTCTTTGAACTTAAGCTTGCAAGTACAACCATAGATGAATATGAGAGAAGGTTTCTGGAACTATTGAAGTATGTTTCTTTCATCAAGGATGAGACATTCAAGATTCAAAGGTATTTAATTTGTTTGCCATCATTCATCAGTGAAAAAATACAGTATGATGATCCCAAGACATTAGAAGAGACCATAAGGAGAGATAAATGCTTATATGATCAGCAGAAAGCAAAGCAATATTTCCAAAAGTCTTGGGAAGACAATAAGAAATTCAATATGGATTAGAGGAAGAGGGGAGCTAAGCCACCATTCTTCAGAAATAATCCACAAGGGCAGCAAACACATAAAAAACCCAGAGAGATTGACACAGGGAGTCAAGGGCCAAGATAGCCACCTATGCAATGTTGGGGTTGTAAAGGGCACCATAGGTTCAGATATTGTCCTCATAGAGGTGAAAAAGGTATGGTTGTTCACAATGTACAATGGGAAGAGATAGTAGATGACATGGGCAGATATGTGCCAAGGATTTATGCAGCCCTGGACAATAAGAAAGTAGAGTATCAGTCCCACATGATTGAAGTGGAAGGTATGCTCAACAACCAAACCCTTGCTATTTTAATTGATTCAAGAGCTAGTCATAGTTATATAGACGCTAAGATGGTGGAAAGTTTGCAATTGCTAAGAAGCAATCATGGGAAATCCTGGTTGGTGCAACTGGCTACAGGAGCCAGAAGAAAAGCTAATGAGATGGTTAAGTCATGCCTCATAGACATGAATGGACTGAACACCAAGGCGGATTTGAACATCTTTCCTTTAGGTTTCTATGACCGTCTAATTGGGATGGATTGGTTGGACCAACACCACACTCTCTTAGATTGTCACAAAAAATCATTTACTTGCCTAGATGAGGAAGGGAAACTAAGGAAGGTACATGTAATTCCCAGGGTAGTAACCATTAGAGAAATTTTAGCATTGCAGCTAAAGAAATGTTACAACAAAGGATGTCAAATATTTGTGGCTCATTTGGAAGAGACACCTAAAGATAAGGTGCCAAATTTGGAAGATTATGAAGTCCTGGAATATTTTGAGGATGTATTCAAGGAGGTACCTAGACTACCCCCAAGGAGAGACATTGATTTCTCTATAAATTTGATACCTGGAGCAGCGCCAGTATCAAAGAGTACTTACAGAATGAGTACACCAGAATTGAAGGAGTTGCAAATGCATCTTGAAGAACTTCTGAAGAAGGGGTATATATGCCCAAGCGTGTCACCTTGAGGTGCCTCGGTCTTGTTTGTGAGAAAGAAGGATGGAACACTAAGGTTGTGCATTGACTTCAGACAGTTGAATAAAGTGATTGTTAAGAACAAGTATCCTCTACCAAGGATTGATGACCTCTTTGATTAATTGAAGGATGCAAAGATATTTTCAAAGATAGATCTCAGATCAGGATACCATCAGGTAAGAATTAAAGAAGAATATATTAGCAAGACTACCTTCAGGACAAGGTATGGTCATTATGAGTTCACAGTGGTACCATNACTTTCTTATATATTCCAAGTCAGAGGAAGAGCATGAACATCATTTGAGGATGGTGTTGCAAGTATTAAGGGAATGACAATTATATGCCAAATTGAGCAAGTGATCATTTTATCAGAAACAGATTCATTATTTGGGGCATATCATTTCAAAGGATGGGATAGTAGTGGATCCTGAGAAGATAGAGGCTATTAAAGAATGGTCATCACCGAAGAATGTGACAGAGGTGAGATCATTCATGGATATTGCAAGTTACTACAAAATATTTATTGAAGGATTCTCAAAGATTGCACATCCAATCACTTCCTTGCAAAGGAAGGGGGTGAAGTTTTAGTGGAAACTGGATTGTGAAAGAAGTTTCCAACACTTGAAACAATTATCGACAAGTGCTCCAATATTGAGGATCGCAGACCCAGAAGAAGACTTCATTGTATGCACTGATGCATGTAATGAAGGACTTGGTGGAGTCCTCAGTCAAAATGGGTTTGTCATATGTTACAAATCAAGGAAGTTGAAGGATCATGAAAGAAAATATGCCACTCATGATTTGGAGTTGGCAGCAATAGTGCATGACTTGAGAAAATGGAGACACTACCTCATGGGAAAGAGGTTTGAGCTAAGAACAGACCACAATGGTCTGAAATATTTATTTTATCAGCCAAATCTAAATGCTAGACAAAGCAGATGGTTGGAATTTCTAAGTGAATATGATTTTGATATAAAGCATATCAAAGGGAAGGAGCATAAAGTGGCTGATGCACTCAGTAGGAAGGTGCATGAGTTACATACTTCAACCATTAGCATTTTGTCCCTTGACCAAGTTTTGAGGAACACTTGGTCATGTTTGACCATTTTTGGGACTTCGACAGCTTGTCAAAGATGGAGTGCAACGCGAAGCAAAAATCATGGAAGCTAGACCCCTTTTTGGGTCCTTGTTGGGTTTTTGGGGATAATGTAATGGGATTTGGATGTCGTCCTGTGGGTTTACCCATGCTTAGGCCCACTTTTGTATGTATAAATAGATATGAAGTAGATGTGAAGTAGGTATGATTGCTTAGTGAAATTGGTTGTGCATCTATGTGATGTTGAATAAGTGCTTTGTGCGAACTATGTAAGGCTTGCAAGGATAAGTGCAAGTTACTGTGAGGCTGCTATAGGAAGCTAAGTGTTGTAATGCAAGGAAGAAGGATCTAGCAAGCTGCGCAGATCTTATGTCCTATGCGAAGAGGGATTTGGATGGATCTGTGCTGTAACCCGATTAACTGAAGCTAATAAAGAAGAATAATTTATGGACATAGCCCCAAGGTGGGGGTGAACCACGGTAAATATGTGTGTTGTGCCCTGTGCCTCGACCTGATGTGTTTTGCTCTTCCTTTGCTAAGTGCTTTGATGTTTTTAGATAGATCTATTTATTCTTTGTGATTATGAGATACAAATGAATGTTAGATCTAGTATGTAAGATGCTTAGTGCTTGATATGCCAAATCTAATCTATCTTGTTGCAGATAAGTGCTGAATTATCTTAGATCTAAGTACATACTGCGATGCTCTATGCTGTCTGCGAAGTATCATAAGGGTTGAATATTGAATAATCTATGCTAGGTGATTGCTAAGTGTTATAATCACAGATCTATGCACCAGCTAAGGTTGCAGACACTTGAGTCTCGCAACCACCCCTGCCTCTACCTCGGGTGAGACTTCATCTACTTCGCAGATGTTTCTAAAAGGGTCGGTAGTTAGGGTTTTTTTGATGCACTGTTGTAGTGTTGAACCCTGGGTCTGCCCCTATGCCAACAAATGCTTTAGCTACCAGGACTTGAAACTGTGATCGATGGGAACTGAATAGAAGAAGCTTTGTGAAAAGATTCTCCCTAAAATTGTGAAAGATTTGTGCGTGGATCTATGCCCTAGTGCACGGTGATCCACTTGATCTGAAAAGATCTGTGTTGAAGAAGGACAGATAGATCTGAAGGAAATAAGTAAGATCTGCAAGAAAAGAGGTTGATACTGAAGAAAATATGTAAGATCTGTAAGCTTTGTGATCTGATAAAGGTAAGAATAGTTAAAAGTTCTTAGATCTCGAAGCTTTATGCCCTGTAAAAGTAAAAGAAGTGAAAATTTTTGTTTCTAAAGTATGGATTTAGGTATGCTTGATGGATTTTGTCCTAGCTTGAAACCTATGGAATTGTTATATTAAATAACATTTGATATGAATAGAACTATAATGATAGATATGTTATACCTATTCATAGAAAGAATTTTTGGACTAACCAATGGATGCAGGACCTCAGAAATAAATTTTTCCAGGCTAGCCATTATGATCCTAGCATGCAGTATAAGAAGCGTTGGGGATCATTGAAGAGAAAGAGAGGATTAACTCTTTGTTACAGTTGTAGAAGACAAGGACATCTTACTAAGGAATGCCCTGGGAGAAACCCTAGCTGCCTATGTTGTAAGGCTATGGACCATGAAGTATTGGATTGCCCTAGAATGATTGCTAGACTTGAAAAGATGAATATGGAGCAAGAAAACTCTGAAGGAGATCAAGAGGCTAATATTATAGAATAACCCCATAAAGAATCAGAGATTATGTTATTGAAAATGAAAGAAACCCTGGATGAACATAAAGATGTCAGTTTGTCAGAGATCTTCAAAGAAAAGGAGAAAATCGAAGTAAGAATAGGAGACTTCGACATTGATTGTGCTCTGGATGAGGGAACACAGATGAACATTATGACATAAAGTATTTGGGAAACCCTAGGAAGGCCTGCTATGGTTCCTTCACTAGGAAAAATAGGGTTGTTTAAAGGAAAAATGGTAACCCTATGTGGCAGGATTACCCAGATAGCTATGAGTACCCATGGAGCTTTGACATAGGAAGAATTCAAAGTTATTAAATTTGTTGAGGACCATGCCCCATTTCCAGTTTTATTAGGAAAAACCTAGATTGAAAAAGACCAGATCCAAAGAAAAGAAGAAAATGAAGCCCTAGAACAGAAGAAGCAAGAACTCAGGGAATTTATGATTAGAAAGATCGCCTACTTGATGGAAGAACAAGAGAATAGATCTAAGCCATTGAACACCAGGGACTTGGATGTCAAATCTATAAGAGCATTAGAGGAACCACAAAAGACCAAAATACCTATTCCATATAATGAAGGAGTATTACCCTTGGATCTACAGAAAGAATATTAGCATCGCGAAGTGACTATGTCGAGAGAAGATAAGAATCATAATGGAAAAAGGATGACCGAGATGAAGCTCACTAGGAAGAAGGATAGGAAGCTAAGTAAGAAGGGAGCCAAGATCGAAAAGTTACAGAAGATTCTAGAGGAAACTTCACAGAAGAAAAAATCACAGGAATTGAGCTTCACCGGGATATCTGAACAACGACATACAACACTTTGCCATGGTGAAGCAATATAGCTGTTGGAATGATAATACCCATTTGACTTCCACCCCAAACAGAAAGAAAAGAATTAAAGGATCATCACTAGATCATTGGACCATGCCATAATGGATGGATCAACGTTCATGGAAGCTTCATACCCGCTGCAAGTAGACCGTTGAAAAATTTCCTATTTAGCTCGTCGCGCCATGCCCAAAGAATACTTTTTCCAACTGAAAAGTCGAAACTCATAGAACTAGTGATTGTCTACAGTGATCATTGCAAGAAGATTGTTCATCCTACTGCATCATTTTGAGATCATCGTGACCTTGATTATCTTTCCTGAGTGCGTATGTCCGACGAGCTCACCACACTTGAGGAATCTATCACAAAGGTCCTTCTCGATTTAATGACTGAGAGAGCCACGTCGGAAAGAAGAATGTCCACCATAGTCCAAGCATCATTGATGGGAGGAGTGCAAGCCTCCCCGTCAACTGCTTGAGCAGGAACATCTCGAGCTGACATAGAAAGAAGAACGAAGCATAAGGACGACATAGCCAATGCGAAGTTAGTGCCATCCATCCTACGAGATTACATACCCCCTTTGAGTAGTGAGATTAATAGGGACAGTGTCCCTAGAGACTTTGAGTACACCTTAGTCACTGCATATCTATCGAAAGGAGTACGCACCTACCACACATATCAAGACAAGGTTACAATGTTGAAGTTTTGCGACTTCAAACCGGGGGACTGTAAAGATTACAACATGCTTGCCTCGTATAAGTACTTGATGAGAAATAAGGGAAAGAATTAGAAGCTCATCCCTCAACAATGGATGATGAACCTAGCGCAGTATACTCTGCTCAATGTTATGAAAATACCACACTTCGACAGACACCAGGAGGTGAATGCTTGTGTAAAATTGCTGCTAGCAAGTTACCATGAAGGATACCTATGGTTAGACCATCTCATAACAGTTGATTCAACGTTAATCAATAGGATCACCGGGCTTAGCATGCAGGGCCTTGATCCCCATGAGTACTATCCTGGAAAGATCCCAGACTGCGCTCTTGAATAAAATATCAAAGAAGTCTATGGCGATGTTGAGAAAGGTGTGAGAGGCTACAAGGTAGCTTCTATTGAAAGTGGTGTAGTATGCCTCGCATGCCAACTGATTGCAGGGAAGTTGGTATGCAAGAATCAACCAACACAAGTATCTAGATTTATAGTTGACCTCGTAGGAAAGTGTGCAGAGGGACTACAGATGAACTGGGTGAAGTACCTGGTGAATCAACTGGAGATTGACTGCAGAGAAGCCCAATATCAGGGGCATGAATTCCATTTTAGTTGGATCCTGATACTGATGGCTTTTTTTGCATGGGAGCTACCGGAAGGCACAACCTTCCTAGAACTTGACCCCTTTGAGCCACTATTCGTGAAGTTCAATACATTATGGTACTCAAAAGAAATGAGAAAGCAATGGCAATCAAATGACATTTTCCATGTGTACTATAACCAATTGAAAGTAGTCATAAGGAGTGAACCTTGCATAACCTCTAACACTTTACAGAGATTCCGACCTCTGATAAAGTTCAGCATGGACCGCCACTTTATATACCTAACCCACGCACTAATGAGCACCAGGAACAACTTCAGTCCTATTATAAGATGACAGAAGAAGACCTGGAAGAGATCATAAAGGAATGGTCGACAAACTTCCTTGTTTCAACAGACCCCATAGAAATGTCCGACATCGACAGCCTCAGAACTGTGCAGAATACCCCTGGGCCCAGTAAGACAAAGAAAGAAAAGACGNATATGAAGAAGGTGATGACGAAGACGCTGAAAAATAGAAAGTCAAAGTACCACTGCATAGGGACGAAGATGACTCATCGAAGAAAAGGAAGGTCTCACCTTTGAAATCTTCCTCGAGAAAGAAACCAAGAACCCCTGTAACAAAGATGTGAATTGCCCTCATGTTGGATGACTTTGATTTCATTGTTGCAGCAGTCAATGATGCTTCAAAGGAAATCATAGAGAAGCAAGAGGTGAAGCAAGAACAAATGTATAGCCAAATTGAGATCGCACTCCAAGGAGTACAACAAGCACTCTAGTTTAGCCGAGCAATCTCTACAACACCTCTGTCAGAAGGAACAACAAAAGTGGGAGATGAATCAGTTCAGCTCTGCAAGATTGCTGATACAGTCGAAGTATGCCTTTGACATGCTCAGGAAGAAAAAGCGCAGGCCACCCAGGCCCTAAAGAAAGCACGGGAGGAAATTATTGAACAACGTCAAGCCACACAACAAGAGAAGAATTCTCTCCAAGTAAAATTTGAAGAAGACAGAGAGAAGATCCAAAAAGAGAAAGAGAAGCTCCTCGCAAAGAATATAGGAATTGAAGAAGTAGTCAACAGAGCATTTTGCTCTGTGACTGGCTTAGAGTACAAGGCCAAAGAGACCATAGAGCACCACCTGATGAAGCTAGTTGAAGTCATTCAACAACTTCAACAAAGGGTCATGGAATTAGAGCTTCATACCATACCACAGACTCTACAAGAAGTGCGTGACCAGCGAGAATTGAATGCTCAAAATGTAGTTGATATGATTAAAACACTTGTTGTAGAATGTAAATAGCTAAGTAGCAGAAACGTGCAGATATATGAACAATTATCTGAAGACCCAGAGTTGAAGAAACTAGAGTCCCAACTCCAGGAAGCAAAGCAACACATAGATACATTACATGCACATCTCAAGCTCCTGTCACCCATCGAGAGGATGAAGAGATACCAGGAAAAACACACTTCCCAACAACTTGTTCTTGCCACACAAAAGAGAGTGATGGAAGTCACCGTGAAACTCCAGCCGAGCCAAGAGGTGACCTACCTACTGTTTGAAGAAATTGAAGGCCAAGGAACACTACTAGAACAAGTAGTTGTTATAGTCGAGTAGCAAATGGAAGGACCTATCAGCGAAGCGGTTATTCAAGAATTCGCTGAGCAAGAAGTAGTAGCACAGAGACAAGTCGAAGCAACTCGAGCCAAGCTCGAGACCTTTGAGGCAACGTTACCCAGACCTGAGTGACTCAGGATGAGTTACAGGTGAGTGTTGGGGGCCTATTGGCCCTTGACCAAGTTTTGAGGAACACTTGGTCATATTTGATCGTTTTTGGGACTTTGACAACTTGTCAAAGATGGAGCGCAATGCGAAGTGGAAATCGTGGAATCTAGACCCCTTTTTGGGTCCTTTTTGGGTTTTTGGGGATAATGTAATGGGATTGGGATGTCAGCCCATGGGTTTACCCATGTTTAGGCCCACTTTTGTATGTATAAATAGATATGAAGTAGATGTGAAGTAGGTATGATTTCTTAGTGCAATTGGTGGTGCATCTATGTGATGTTGAATAAGTGCTTCGTGCGAAATGTGTAAGGCTTGCAAGGCTAAGTGCAAGTTACCGTGAGGCTGTTATAGGAAGCTAAGTGCTGTAACGCAAGGAAGAAGGATCTAGCGAGCTGCGCAGATATTATGTCCTATGCGAAGAGGGATTTGGATGGCTTTGTGTTGTAACCTGATTAACTGAAGCTAATAAAGAAGAATATTTTGTGGACGTAGCCCGAGGGTGGGGGTGAACCACGGTAAATATGTGTGTTGTGCCCTGTGCCTCGACTTGATGTGTTTGTCTCTTCCTTTTCTAAGTTCTTTGATGTGTTTAGATAGATCTATTTATGCTTTGTGATTTTGAGATACAAATGAATGTTAGATCTGGTATGTAATATGCTTAGTGCTTGATCTACTGAATCTAATCTATCTTGTTGCGGCTAAGTGATGAATTATCTTAGGTCTAAGCACATACTGTGATGCTCTGTGCTGTCTGCAAAGTATCATATGGGTTGAATATTGATGAATAATCTATGCTAAGTGATTGCTAAGTGTTATAATCGCAGATCTATGTCCCAGCTAAGGTTGTAGACACCCGAGTCTCGCAACCACCCCTGACTTTACCTCGGGTGAGAATTCATCTACTTTGTAGGTGTTGTCGAAATGGCCGATAGTTAGGGTTTGGTTGGTGCACTTTTGTAGCATTGAACCCTGGGTTTTCCCCTGTGCCAATAAGCATGTACCAAACTGATGTTAAAAGAAAAATTTTGGAGGCTGCTAATGCAGATCTGCAGTACACAGAATTGGTAGCAATGCTATAGCAGGGGAAGATACTTCAGAAGGTGGATGATTATAAGTTGGGAATAGATGGAATACTATTGCGCAAGAACATGATTTTTGTTCCAAATGTCTAGCACTTGAAATGTATGATTTTGCATGAAATGCATAATGTTCCTTATGCAGGGTACCCTAGATATCAGAAATCATGGCAGCAATCAAGAGCCATTACTTTTGGACAGGTATGAAGAAAGAGATAACCGAGTACATCACTAGATATATGGAATGCCATAAATTGAAAGATAAGAATAGACACCCAGCAAGGTTGCTACAACCTTTAACCATTCCTGAATGGAAGTGGGAAGTGGTGACAATGGATTTTATTACAGGATTGCCTAGAACAGGAAAGCTGCATGATTTGATCATGGTGGGGGTGGAAAATATTATGAAAGCTTCCCATTTTATTCCATTGAAAACTACGCACAAGGCATTAGAGGTTGCTGATATTTTCATGAAGGAAGTGGCATGATTGCACGGGATTCCTAAAACAATTGTGTCCGACAGAGACTCGAAATTCACCTCGAATTTCTGGAAAGGATTGTTCAAAGGATTCAAAACAAATCTTAACTTTAGGACAACTTATCATCCTGAGTCTAATGGACAGACAAAAAGAGTGAACAGGGTGATAGAAGATACAATGAGAATGTATGTGATGGACAAACCATCGAAATGGGAAGACTACCAACACTTGGTAGAATTCACGTACAACAATGGGTATCAAGCATCATTAAATATGAGCCCATTTGAAGCACTTTATGACAGAAAGTGCAATACTCCAATGAGTTGGGATAATCCAGCTGATAGGATAGTAGTTGGGCCAGAGTTTCTTAGGGATACGAAGGACTAGATGATAAAAATTAAGAAGAATTTAAAAGTTTCCCAAGACAGACAAAAAATTTATGTTGATAAGAATAGAACCCACAGAGAATTCAAAGTGAGTGATCATGTTTTCTTGAAAGTGAAAGATAACAAGAGTTCCCTAAAGTTGGGAAGATGCGCCAAGTTGGCAGCCAGATTTTGTGAGCCTTTTGAAATCCTGGAGAGGATTGGTCAAGTTTCTTATATGATTGCATTGATTGCATCTATGACTGTTCATAATGTCTTCCATGTATCATTGCTAAAGAAATATATACTTGATGATAATCATGTTATTGATTGGAATGTAATTTAGGTGGAGCAAGAAGGCACTTTTCAAGTGCATCCGGTGCACATTTTGGACCGAAAAGTCAAGTAGCTTTGGAGCTGAGACATAGGGCTTTTAAAGGTTCAATGGACCTGGTACAGTCCTGAGGATGCTACTTGGGAGCATGAAAATGCAATGTGGACAGAATACCTGCATCTTTTTGAAGATTTTTGAAACTCTATTATATTTGGGTGTATGATTCACTGAGGATAGTGCCTTAATAAGGGGATGGGATTGTAATATCCCTCAATCGAACCCAATTTCAAATGTAATATAAATATACTTAAGTTGGTGAGCTATTTTGACCTCATTTGGTAATGCACAACATGTGTCATAGTGCACGCATGAACTGCGTAGTAAAATGATTTAGTATGCACATCGCATGATATCGCGCGCAGTAACTAAGGTGCACGTAGTATGGAGGACAATGAGCCTCGTGTATATGATATGTATTATAGGCTGGTGAGTCGCTTATTATAAGATGGGATGCTTATGTTTTGGTATTAGGTTGGAACGCCTAGATGTCAAGGGCTAATGCACCTACTTTGTACATGACTCATGATTAATATAAATACATCACTGTGCACAGACTGACCACGATAAAAAAGATGGGGGACTGAACTTCACCAGTTAGGGAAAGGGAGGACCAAAAGTCAAGGGAATATTATATTGATATTTCTAAAATGTAAAGTATGGATAATTATTTTATCCTAAGTCCTAAAGTTGGAGACAAGTGGACCAAAGTAACTTCCGATATGACAAGTGTCAAGTTGGGGACATGCATTCATATCATGGGGGACTTAGCTCATTTGGGTGATCTTTTCCACGGGGGTGGGGGGGATTTTTTGTACGAGACCAGAGCCTGACCATCATTCTCACCATCACTTTCACTAAGAGTTCACAATGATTCTTGTACACACTCAATTATCTAGTCAATAATTCCATGACCATTTTCACTCATGCATTCTGTTATCCTTGAGATAGCCATTTCACCATTTTGGGACCTGTTCCCATACCTCCTTTTTGGTTGGTGTACCTGGTTAGCTTGGAGAGGGATTGAAGAAGCAGGTTGTCAGGCCCATGAGAAGTTCTCTGAGCGAGAGAATTGCTGGGGATTAATTCCCAAAGGTGCTAAACTATAGCTATATCACTATGAGAATTCTGGTCAGGCCCCTTGCTGAAGCCTTGAAAAGGAAGTGGGGTAGCTGAGGGACTGTTGAGAAGAGAAGGGGCACAGTTCCTTGGGTGGGAAAGGCATGTGGGGAATGAGAGACTGTAGGCTGTCAGTTGAGTGAGCACCTGAGACAGAGTTTTTCCTATTGTCCTTGAGCCTTAGCCTGGACAGGAGCCCTTTACCCTGGGTGGAGTTCAATCCCAGCTCGGGTGTGACTCACTCTTGAGAGTGATGAACAGTGTAGTCTATGGATGGGAGGTTTGTGGACGGTCTGTAAGCAATTGGTGATAGTCTTTCTAAGATAAGTATCAGTTGTATGATAAAATGATATGTCGTTTTGTTATTTACATGCCTATGTTACGATTTTAGCATATATGTGATTATGATTGCTTGTGTGCTTATGTGTAATTTCCCGTAAATGCTGCATATCTATGGTTACTATTATTTCCATATAAAATTCGTATGTCACAGAAAGAAATTTTTTTGTTTAACTTTAAATCTTCCACTAGAATGTTGTATGCATATGTTTTAGCTTCATGTAGTTTAAAGAGTAAATATAGGTGGCATAACTCAGTGGATTACTGAGAATGTTACCGTCTGGTGTCAAAGCATGAGTGGTTTCTCTAGAGTGGCACTCTTCGGCCTGAGGTTGACGTTACACTATCAACTATCTAACATTATCTAAAAACATTATTTCTAAATATTAAATTATTAATATTAAATATTGATATCGTACACTTTAATTATATAAATTATTAAAGGATGTTAAATCTCTTATTTAAAAAAAATTGAAGTAAACAAAAGAGAGTTTTTTCAAATTCTATATTTAAAAATACTAAAGTAAATAATCATTTACATTAAACATGTATTTTTATAAAATATAGATATTAATTTTTAAGTGCATTATTGAATCATATACTAAACATAAATTAAGATGAAATTATAATTAGGTTTATAATTATATTTAAAAATATTAAAATAAAAGTCAAGAAATCTAAAGGATAAGTAAGTTATATATTACTAAATTTTAGATTTAAAATATTGAAATAAATAATTATACACATTAAATATGTACTTTTATAAAATATGGACATGAGATTTTATAAAGCATATACATATTTCTCATTCCATACTTAGCCACTTTTTGGATTGCGGGTTATTGGGCTGGTTGACTCAAAATTGGGCTTCCATTGTTCCTTTTCCTACAAAAAGCACCCAGATTTCCGTGATATACAAATTGACAGACGGACTTGCGGGCTGGCGGGAACTTTTATCTTTCTGTGTCCTCCAAACAACACTCGAGTTCCACGACATAATAATTGACAGATGAACTTCAGGGTTGGCGGGCTCAAGTTTGCGATTTTTTTATGGATGGTGATCCCTAGATCAACTATCTAACATTGTCTAAAAATATTATTTCCCAATATTAAATTATTAATATTAAATATTGATATTATACAATTTAATTACATAAAATTATTAAAAGATGTTAAATCTCTTATTTAAAAAAAATTGAAGTGAAAAAAACAATTTTTTTTAAAATTCTATATTTAAAAATATCAAAATAAATAATCATTTACATTAAACATGTATTTTTATAAAATATAGATATTAATTTTTAAGTGCATTATTGAATCATATATAAAACATAAATTAAATTGAAATTATAATTAGGTTTATGATTATATTTAAAAATATTAAAGTAAAATTCAAGAAATCTAGAGGATAAGTACGTTAGATATTACTAAATTTTAGATTTAAAATATTGAAATAAAAAATTATACTCATTAAATATGTACTTTTATAAAGTATGGACATGAGATTTTATAAAGTATGTACGACTTCCTCATTCCATACTTAGCCATATTTTGGATCAGGGGTTCTTGGGTTGGCAGGCTCAAAATTGATCTTTTATTGTTCTGTGTCTTCCAAACAACACCCGAAGTTCCGCGATATACGAATTGACAGGTCGACTCTTGGGCTGGTTGACTCAAGATTGTGATTAAGATTGTGATTAAGATTGTGATTGTTGACGAATGGTGATCCCTATCAACTATCTAACATTATCTAAAAATATTATTTCCAATTATTAAATTATTAATATTGTAAAATTTAATTACATTAAATTATTGAAGAATGTTAAATCTCTTATTTAAAAAAAATTGAAGTAAACAAAACATAGTTTTTTTAAATTCTATATTTAAAAATATTAAAGTAAATAATTATTTACATTAAACATGTATTTTTATAAAATATAGATATTAATTTTTAAGTGCATTATTATTGAATCATATACTAAACATAAATTATGATGAAATTATAATTAGGTTTATGATTATATTTAAAAATATTAAAATAAAAGTCAAGAAATCTAAATGATAAGTAAGTTATATATTACTAAATTTTAGATTTAAAATATTGAAATAAATAATTTTACATATTAAATATGTACTTTTATAAAGTATGGACATGAGATTTTATAAACCATGTACACATTCTTATTTAGCCACCTTTTAGATAACAAACATTGAAGTGCATTATGGAATCATTTTTTAAGTGCATTATTAAATTATATGTAAAACATAAATTAAGATCAAATTATAATTAGGTTTATGATTATATTTAAAAAAAAATTGAAGTAAACAAAACACAGTTTTTTTAAATTCTATATTTAAAAATACTAAAGTAAATAATTATTTACATTAAACATGTATTTTTATAAAATATAGATATTAATTTTTAAGTGCATTATTGAATCATATACTAAACATAAATTAAGATGAAATTATAATTAGGTTTATGATTATATTTAAAAATATTAAAATAAAAGTCAAGAAATTTCAAGGATAAGTAAGTTATATATTACTAAATTTTATATTTAAAATATTGAAATAAATAATTATACACATTAAATACGTATTTTTGTAAAGTATGAACATGAGATCTTATAAAGCATGTATGGATTCTTTATTTCATACTTAGCTATTTTTTGGATCGCGGGTTCTTGGGTTGGTGGGCTCAAAATTAAGACTATATTGTTCAGTGTCCTATAAACAACACCCAAAGTTTCACGATATACAAATTGACAGACTTTTAAGTGCATTATTGAATCATATATAAAACATAAATTAAGATGAAATTATAATTAGGTTTATGATTATATTTAAAAATATTAAAATAAAAGTTAAGAAATTTAAATGATAAGTAAGTTAGATATTACTAAATTTTAGATTTAAAATATTGAAATAAATATTTATACTCATTAAATATGTACTTTTATAAAGTATGGACATGATATTTTATAAAGTATGTACGACTTCCTCATTCTATACTTAGCCACATTTTGGATTGCGGGTTCTTGGTTGGGTGGCTCAAAATTGAGCTTCTATTGTTTTGTTTCCTCTAAAAACACGCGAAGTTCTGCCTCTTGACGGACTCAAGATTGTGATTGTTGATGAATGGTGATCAATATCGATTATCTAACATTATCTAAAAACATTATTTCCAAATATTAAATCATTAATATTAAATATTGACATTGTACAATTTAATTACATAAAAGTATTGAAGGATGTTAAATCTCTTATTTAAAAAAAATTGAAGTGAACAAAACAAAGTTTTTTTAAATTCTATTTTCAAAAATACAAAAGTAAATAATCATTTATATTAAACATGTATTTTTATAAAATATAGATATTAATTTTTAAGTGCATTATTGAATCATATACTAGACATAAATTAAAATGAAATTATAATTAGGTTTATGATTATATTTAAAAATATTAAAATAAAATTCAAGAAATCTAAATGATAAGTAAGTTATATATTACTAAATTTTAAATTTTAAATATTGAAATAAGTAAATAATCATTTATATTAAACATGTATTTTTATAAAATAATCATTTATATTAAACATGTATTTTTATAAAATATAGATATTAATTTTCAAGTGTGTTATTGAATCATATACTAAACATAAATTAAGATAAAATTATAATTAGGTTTATGATTATATGTAAAAATATTAAAATAAAAGTCAAAAAATCTAAAGGATAAGTAAGTTATATATTACTAATTTTTAGATTTAAAATATTGAAATAAATAATTGTACACATTAAATATGTACTTTTGTAAAGGATGGACATGGGATTTTATAAAGCATGTACGGATTCCTCATTCCATACTTAGTAATTTTTTGGATCACGGGTTCTTGGTTGGCCAACTCAAAATTAGACTTTTATTGTCAAACAACACTCAAAGTTCGAGGGCGGGCTCAATATTACAATTGTTTATGATGGTGATCCCTATCAACTATCTAACATTATCTAAAAACATTATTTCCAAATATTAAATTATTAATATTAAATATTGATAATATACAATTTAATTACA
>JASDQU010683195.1:23986-39625 GCA_032191745.1 Picea mariana
TATATAGTAAACATAGATTAAAATAAAATTATAATTAGGTTTATGATTATATTTAAAAATATTGAAATGAAAGTCAAGAAATCTAAATGATAAGTATGTTAGATATTACTAAATTTTAGATTTAAAATATGAAATAAATAATTATACACATTAAATATGTACTTTTATAAAGTATGGATATGAGATTTTATAAAGCATGTATAGATTCTTCATTCCATCTCAACCCTGCAAAGTGATCTCAACTTTGCAAAGTGTAAGAACATGTCTAACTACCCAAATTCACTACAAACAAGATTGTATCAAAAAATCGGAGGAAAATGTATTGTAACAGGCATGTTAAGTAAACATTTAAGGCTAATCAATTACTATAGTGGCTCTGCTCCTTCGCCGGAGACTAATAAAGTACAAAGCTTGAAAAGATAGTTGAATTAATTAATCTATCTTAAGTTACAAAACTATGAAACTTTTATTGCATGCTTTTTGAATTTATTAATTTTTTTATTATTTGTAATATTTGATTTTTGTAATTTTTGTTTATATAAATTAAATGTAAAATTAAACTTAATTAGTGTGAATAAGATAAAATACAAATTTTAAAACAAAGTTTAAATAAACTAAATAAAAGGTTAAAAATTACAAAACAATATATAATGAAACTTTTATTTCCTTTTAAAATATATTATCTTAAATAATTTGAGTTAAACTTTAAAACAAAGTTTAAATAAACTAAATAAAAGGTTAAAAATTACAAAAAAAAATATATAATGAAACTTTTATTTCCTTTTAAAATATATTATCTTAAATAATTTGAGTTAAACCTAAAAATTAAAAGAAAAAGTTCTATTTTAAGTTCTATTGCTTTGTATTTTTGTTTTTATATGAAATATAATTGTCAATAAACAATTAAAATAAAATAATTTAGTAACAAAATTGTTGTGAATAAAAATATAACTAAGGTGTTAACATTTACAAAACAATAAATGTTAAAACTGTTATAATGAGTCTTTTCTTATTTAACTGTTAAAGTTAGTAAAATGAATATTATTTTGTGTTTTTTTTTTTTAAATTATGATTTGTTAAAAAAAATAAATTTACAAAATGAATAAGTTCAATGATTTGTATTTTTATATATTTTTTAATAATGCTTTAAGAGAAAAGGTAAAGAAATGAAACTTTAAAATCTAGAGCATGAGAAGTAATTGTTTTTATTAAAGTGAAACCTCAAACATTTTCATAAATTTAATAAAACTTTAAAGTTTCTGTTAAAACTTGGATCAAAATTTTGATCTTTAACTATCCACTATGACATCATATAAATGAATAATCAAGCTTAGAAGAAGACAAAGAAGAAAAATCAAATTGGATTTTTAGGAGAATAATGCTGATAAAACTAAAGGCAACCATCTACATAAAAGCAATATCACACATTACAACAAACTTAAACAAATGTGTACATTTGGAAAAACACAATCCAAATTTAATTCTACTTTGCTTGTTTCTACTACTTACAAAACACTCCTTGCTATCAACATTTCCATCAACGTCTATAGAGAAAAAAAAAAAACAATATGAAAATTAACATCACAATGCTCCAAGCATACCTCTCTTCTTCACAATTTTTCCTTCTTTTGTCTGGTTGTCTGATGCCTCTTTTATCGCATTTGATGGATGATTTTATCAGGTAGGGTTGATAAAGGTTTCAGCGAACCGATGCCAACTGGCGAGAACCGCATTCTGGCATTCTCCAGCTGCGGATAGCAAATCACATTGCTTGGATATGGTCCAAGTGAAATCCAACAGTCTACTGCCCTTTCACTTACTATGCATATGACATTTGATGTATTCTTATGATCGCATATGGTATGATGTGATCTTATCAAACATGAGAGGACAGTTTGTCTTGTTGGTGGAACAAACTCTGATGTGTAATAACTTCTGAACATGATAGATTCTATGCATTTTACTGACAGTATGCTTGATTTTTTTTATGGTATTCAGTAAGCTTGATTTTCTTTTTTATGGTATTCTTTCAGGATAGTGCAAGTACTAATGCAACTATAGATCCATTGGTTTATAAAAAGGATGAACAAACTTCTCATTTCTATCTAAGTCCGGGAATTGCAGTGATTGATGATACTTATAAGTTGCAAAAAATAGGGATCATGAGAGTCTATCATATACTGGCTATCGCCATTACTTTGTGGCTTGGGTAGAAAGGGCAGGCATCGAACAAATTTCTGGCAAATTTGTATACTGCAATTTCCACAGAAATATTTTGACTACAGTATAGATTCTCGATTATCATATCGTTGCTTGAAGTGAAGGTTGAAAAGACAACACAAAATAAATCAGTTATATCATTTGAGATATTTTCGAGATGAGTCTTCAACAAGAGAGGTTCCTTCTTTCTTCGAAAGCGAAGTGTATGCACTCACTTAATAAAGATGAATTAGTTAGAGACTTTTAATTGTACGCGAATATTTGAAACTAAATGGAGTAAGATCCCAAAAATCGATGGCGATTTACAGTCCCGACATGCATATTTGAGCCCATCACTCATCTAGAATTTTCAAATATAATTGAGAATACCTTCATTTCAAAAATCGATGGTAGCTTTCCAGTCATCGATTTTCTTCTCTTTTGATAAGAGCTTATACCTCAAAATGACAAAAACTGCAGCAGAAAATTACGAAAATGAGAAGCGACCGAAGCTTCAACCTACTCTCAAAAACGTGAAATCCCTCCATGCTTCTTTCTTGTTGCCTTCAAACTGGACAAAGAAAACCACATGTGTTGTACGAGAAACGCAAAGTTATTATAAAACATTTCTCTCTGTCTGGTGAATGTGTTGGGGGACTGTCTATGACATTTCGAGAAACAAGAGATTGCACCATCCATTCATCGCTCCTTGGAATGTCTTTATCTGTATTTGTTTACAATCCAGCGAGGCCATGATTGTAATGCCTAAGTGGCAACTGTTTTGGAGAATAAGTGACTGATCCGGGCCTGCAACAAATAACTTTTAATAATGTGCCTCCAAAAATAATTCTCCGAATTGGTGTTCGAATAATTGAGTTATTCAGAGTTCAAAATGAAAGTGTGAATTTACATAAGACCCAACTCGACCACCAACTTATCATCCATAAGGAGACCCTTAATGCCCACAATACCACTGTTTCCTGCTATTTTCATAGTATCTACGCTCAAGAAAAGTGATAGCAGCGCCAAACATTCTTTTCCATAACAGCCATGTATTCTTTGATTAAATTGGCCATGATGCTCAATTTAGATATAACATCTTTAATAAACTCTTAAGTATCTTACACGTGGATTGGATCACATTTTTTTTTGGTCATAAAGTGCAATATTATGGGTTAAATCAACCCATAACGAGAATGGTCCACGTGAATGTATTTGGCATTGGCATATAGGACATAATGCAGGGGCTTCAAAACATAAAGTACATTTTTAAAATGAACTGAAGACCAAGATTCTTATTTAAATAACAAAAGTGTCATGTGAAAGGAATATGGAATATGGAAGGTGATGATAAGACAAGGGCAGCACATTCAGACATTTTCTTAATCATTAGAAAAGAATGCAGATCTGTATTTCCCATGATTTTTATAATAATTAAAAAAGTAAAAACATCTCAATATTTCTTATATTTTAAAATATGACTTAAAAGTTTAAAAATTACTACATACAAATTTCTATAAAATTATACTAAAAGATTAAAAAATATTAATAAATGTAAAATTATTGAAATTGAAAGATTAAAAAAATATTAATAAATGTAAAATTATTGAAATTGAAAGATTAAAAAAATATTAATAAATGTAAAGTTATTGAAATTAAAAAATTAAAAAAATATTAAGAAATGTAAAATTATTGAAATTTTAATAAGTGTAAAAAAATTGACATTTAAAATTTAAATTTTTACCTCATTTGAAAAAACAATACAATATTAGATTTGAACATATATTATAATACAATATTTTTGGTTGAATCCTTAGATAGTGGAAAAGATAAGTGACGTGAGAGAATGGCTAGTCATAGTCATCCCAGTCGATGTTTTATCTAAGAGTCAACAGACTTGTGATGTGTGTTGAAGAGAAACATTGCAAATAGTAAAGAAACCATATCTCAATTAAACAACAAAGTTGGGAACCAAAATGAATCTCAGAACATCAAGTATGTAGAACTACTAAAGATTGTGACCCGCCATGGCATTCAAATCGAAAAACTAGAAGTTGAAAATGGTATGCTCTATTAATTGGTTATGAGTCTCACTAGGTGCTCAACATCTTTGGTTTCTCATCCAAAATATTAATTGGGTCAACCCTAATTACAATTAGAAATGAAGAAATTATGCAACAAGTTTAAGGAAATTTAGAAATGAAACATACTAATAACCATCAATAATCATCAAACAAGAACCCTAATTACAATTAAAAATAAAAAAAAACTAAAAAAATTTAGAAATGAAACATGCTAATAACCATCAACAATCATCAAACAATGAACCCTTAAAAGACACCTTAGAAGGTATGTCTTTGTCTAAAATCCAAATTTATAAATATTATATAAAATGGTTTTGTTTTAGATCAATATTTCACCATATACATTATTAGTTTTCATGGTATATTTTTCAAAAAGACCATTTTAGATTAGATTATTTAGAAACTAGCTTTTGTAAAGTCTAGTTTTGTTTGTATTATTATATGGTATGATATAACTATAAGAAATTTTTAATACAAATTATTAAAATTTCAATATTTAAAAAAAATAACCAATATGTATGCTTTTATAATTAAATATAAATTATAAATATATAATTAAAAACAGATTTTTATGTATTATTAAGGTTTACTAGATTACAAACCTTTTAAAATGGTACGGGGCTTCTATGGTGGAAGCAGCATAGATGTTGTCCATTAGGCAAGGAGCATATGTAAATATCTATGATAAAATTGCTTTGAAGAAAATATAAAATCCCATGATTTGACAATGTTGCTTTCGTTACCTAAAAGATAAAGATTTTTCTAGATATCATATTAAATGATGTGATGTTACATCTTTTTAAAATTAAAAAAAAAAAATATTTTCTCTTCACATATGGCTATATATACACTATGAAGTTATTGTGGTCTTGTTTTTTCTCATTAATTTAAGGTTTTGAAATACGTGAAGACTGCAATAACACTACGAAGTTATTGACCAATGAAAAGTTAAAAAAATACTATTTTTGTTTTTAAAAAAAATAATTTTTTTTAATTGTTATGTTAAACATTTAAATTGATATAAAATTTTCAAGTCAACACAAAACTAATATGAAAGTCAATGCTAACTCATTGCTATATACTACCTTCAACAGTACAATAATATATATCTGAAATGATAATATATATTTCCTTTTGGCATGGGAAATGCGAAAGCCATAACCTTAATAAGGAAACATAGTATAATCTTTAAGTCATAATTGAAATATTGAAAAATGAATGGGATATGTTTTTGAAAAGTGGGTCACTATGGGGGTTTATGAGCCCCAGATAATTAAACCACTCTCCCTTTATTAAATAAAAATCATGGTAATAAAGTGAGGCATAGCCTGATGAAATAAGGAGATGTATATGATGCAAAATAGTATATGAAAAGTGAAAAATGGAATCCAAATTTGCGATAATTCAAGATCCTCAATAAATTTGTTAAGTACCATATTATCCTTGTCGAATGCATCTGTGTCCATCTAAGAGTCTATAATTTGTGCGACTTCAAAAGTGACCAATGACCATCATTGTTTAGCCATTAACAAATACTCATTATAATCAATAAAACACTCTTGAATGGCGAAAAACTTGAAGATATCATCCAACCATCTAGGGTCCAACTAGATTGGCAAACTTTTAAATATATGGTAGCAACTTAGCGAGAGTGTGCAAGATTTTGCGCCAATACTGAAAATTGAGGGAGAAGCTTGACAACGCTTTGTCGGCTAGAAACTAATGGCCAAAATAGTCATCAACAAGGAGGTACATGCCAAATATGATGGTATTATCTCCAAGGATAGAGTAATCAAAGACCAAGCAAAGAAGATATAAGATTCCATTGCCTCTGAAAAGAAGATAGATGAAATGGGTGTGCAAAATGAAGAAAAATAGTCAAATGTGAAATCATATCGACACCCTCATTATCAGGAAACATTTCAAGGAAGACAAGAAGATCAATATCAACATTACAAGAAATAATATGGAATAATGATCAATATTAATGAAATATGGCATCACAAAACCATTATTCAACAAGATATTATCATAGACCAACATCTACTATAAATTGGAGAAACTTCAACAATAATACATGGAATCAAGAGAAAGAAAATTATGCAACTAGCCACCAAGGATAATGACTGAAAAAAATTAATTTTGGATGGATGGATCATCATCAATGGAAATAAGAAAGAAGGAACATAAGAAAATCATATTACTTGGTTTCATCATATGTGAAGCCTTTAATTACAAAGATTTGAGTACAAATATTTTTGAAGGAGGGTATTATGTTATGACCCAAAGGGGGAATATATAGGGTTAAATGTACATGATATGACCCAAAAGGGGGGCATATATGAGGCTAAATGTACATATAATGTGTAAATATATATGTAATATGGTCGACCTAATAGTAAAGGGGCTTCATGTGTAGGTGTGAATAGGTATATATAAAGATCATGTATTCGTTATTGAGGAAGTTGAATTGTGATGTATAAATGTATTTGGTTATTTGGAGGAGGTTCTCCTATTATTTAAGGAGTTATTGTGTAACTTATCTATCTTGGACTTGTGCTCCATGCTCACATTACTGTACATGGCATGTAATTATGTCCTATTATGATATTTTTAGCATTTGGTTCATAGCAAACTTCACATACCAATCAACCATAACATTCTTTATAGGACAAATATAAACAAATTCAATTATTTTAAGGGACTAATGGAGAAAGTGACATTCTTAATAATGACACACTAGGTGAAAAAGGCCATAGAATAGTAATTAACACTCAACCATGCTTGATCATTCCAATTCATTCAATCCCTTATACAAAAAACTCATTCCAAGAAAACTAGACAAAATTTACTCTCACGAGTTTCATTAAAAAAATGCAAGGAAACTCATTAAAAACAACCAATATAATGATTCCACTAGTTAGAAGACATGAGGTCAAGTAGGAAAAAAGTATGTTAGGACTACAAGCTATCAATTCCTTACTTGACTCTCATCTAACCCTATAGCTACTCATAACACCATGCCTCCAACAAGAACCATCATCATACCACACTATCCAGAGATACCTTACGCATGCTTCAACACACATGCTAGGAAAATGAAGTTACTTGAGGATGTATGCATCTAGAAGGTGATTTAGTCCAGATTCTATGCATCACATCTTTACCAAAGACATGCAAAAATGTCTCTATTATGGATAAATCCTATAACAAAATACACAAGAAAAATGATTGAATTCCAACAACAACAATAGAAAATTTCATTACCTTTTCCCATGGTCTCCTTCCCAGAACTTCCCACACAAATTTCTCATCAATAATGTAGGCATAATTTTAAAAATAATATGGACGATAAGAAACATTTATAGAAATGTATAAACACTTATCTGAATTGTGAAAACTACCAAAGAAATAACTAAGGGTGAGAATGTTTCCACCCAACCGTAGGATCAGTTGCACTAAAGCTTTCTACAATTGGCCACCCCCTAGCCAGACCATGATATCACCAGAGAAAATTTGGAAAGATTCTCTCATAGGTAAGAGTTAAGTAAGGTAATTACTTCCCCCACTGAGTGTAGGGCCTCCATGAATTTTAGGTTCTTCTCTACTGGCTTGCACAACACCTAAGGGGATCCCTTCATTTTTTTTTTTAACAAAAACTGACAAAATTGTATTATCTGTGTGGAAGAATCCACTGGTTTTACATAAAAAAGGTTTGTATAGACCGCCTAGTTTTCCCTCTTAAGGGGAGGTTTTTACAAAAGTGGGGATTGACACAGAGTTTAGAGCGTCCCCCTTGATTTTCAAAAGTTCTGAAAGTTGAATTTCCTAGATAGCTTTGGAAAAAGATACCACTGATATATATTATTTGAAAAAACATACAAAGACTAGAACTTAGTTACCCTTATCAACTTTTATATGCTACATGTCCGCCCTGATTTCTGGATGTGGATCATTCAGATTAGAGACTTGATTGACCGAATTCGATTGAACATTCCTTGAATGTCCCTGCTGGTCACCCAGATTGCTTGGAGGTGCCTACGATACATCTAGCTGGTCTAGTCTTTGCTACAATATCTCTATATTCAAGCGGTTGGCTTCAATTTGACTGCGTTGGGCGTCGCTTTCGTCCTGGAGTTCACCAATCAGGAATCTGTTCTGGGATAGTGTTTCCAACTCAAAGGAACAATTAGCACTCATTGCGACCATTTGAACTCTGAGACTACTACATCCACTACAATCCACTTCCCAGTCGTCCTCTGGCTAGCTTCTAGAGTCCTCATGAGCTGCATTTTCTTGCTGCATTGCATCGTTTGCTAAGGATTGATCGGACCTTAAAATTCATTGATGATTCTGCAAGGATCAAGGGGAGAACCACTAGTAGGAAAGAGTGGCACTAGCCTGCAGGGGAAGAGGCGATAGGTAAAATTGCAGGGGTGAGGGAGGTCGTCGAGGCAGGAGGTAAAATGAGAGGTCAGAGATCGATGTAGAATTCATGGGGACTCGAAAGTTTTGTGGCTGGCTAAAGAGGGCTTTAGGGGGCTGTGAAGGTGCCCAAGGCTAGATAGGGCTTTGAAGGGGGATGGAATCAGAGTCTCATGAGCTAAGATGCAGGGCTCAGAGCGAGTATTTTGAGAAGATAGAGGATTCCAGGACGCTCTTAGCAGGAGCCAGGCATATCACAATGGTGACGGGGGAACGAGAATAAATAGTAGCTGAGATGGGGATGACGAGCGAGCGGGTGAAAAATCCCATAAAAGCCATATACTAAGCAAGGACGATGACATGGTTTCCCATGATTCTAATAAAATATAGAGGGTACTTACCTGCGAGTTCGTGGGAGACTCCCTGCAGACTATTCCATCAAAATCCATCGACGCGAGACTAGAGGTGTGGCTGACGTCGAGGGAGCTGTTGCACTGTGCTAGCTGGTATTCCTGTACCACTTCCATGAACATTTGAAGTTGGATGTCAGGGTTTCCCATGCGATCCAAAGATTTACCACCTTTTGTGATGATGTCGTTGGGGTCGTTAACCACCGTTTTACTCGAACAGAGAGACTCACTCGTGATACCTACCACCTGGTTAACCCAAGTACTCCCTGCTCTAGGTGGATGTCTTTTAGTGTCCACCTTCTGATGTTGGAAATACTCACCCATTCACCCGATGGGCACATTCTCAGCTTCACAAAAATTGCCCCATCCCTCTTGTCACATTGGGGGGAGCAGAATCCCTTCCTGCACATGTGCCCTTGATTTATGTTTGGATCTGTAGTGTGGCACCTTCTTGCGCCAGTATTCACCCAATCATAATTGATCATTAGTAAAGGGGTACTAGGGTTGAGACCCCATCTATACTTAGGGAACCTGGCTTTGCCCCTATTACTGCATTGGCCATTTTGTCGTCTTCAATGTTATTTTCCTTTAATATGTGATAGTAGGTGGTTTTAATATCTTAGGAGACCATCCTAATTCTATCCATGATTTTATTTAAGCTTGGGTCTCTTGGATTTGTTCGCTGTATCATCATTCTTATTATGGTTTTGGAGTCCCCTAGGACTACAAGCTCTCGAATTTCCTTAGTCTGGGAGAGTTGTACTCCTTTTAGTAGAGTGTAGGCCTCAACTTTATTGTTAGTTTATGTCCCCAGATTCCATTGGTAACTTAAGGATTTTTTTCCCTCCGGGGTCGAAGAGCACCCCCCTTGTGCTTGCATCCCCTGGGTTTCCCTTTGAAGCTCCATCAAAACAGAGGGTATGCAATTTTTTATTTTGGATCCTTGGTTCTATGTTGAGAATACTATGAAGCTACCAGCTTGATCTGTTTGTTGTGTTAGTGTGCTTAGAGATCCTGAAATTGAAACTTGCCATCTAGTCTTTTTCCTGGACATTCCATTTGGCTAGGTCTTCTATTTTTAGAGATTTTGAATTCATGGATTCTGAGAGAAACAATTTCTCATTAGTAGCTATTGTTTGAGGAGGGGAGACCGTCCCTTGTTTTTTTTTTTTTGTTTCTTGTCAACCAAATCTTCCAGCAGATAAACTTTGGCATCGCCATCCAAATTCATTTCAGGACTGGCTTGTACTTGAAGGATCCCCGGTATTACTTGTCCCAATTTACCAGGTTGGGATGGGGAGTTGAGGGCCATATTATATTTCTAGCAAGGTCCCTAAAGGCTAAATTCCAAATCATTCTTGAAAAAGGGTAGTTCCAAAATAAATGATCAATGTTTTCTTGACTATTTTGGAAAAGAGGATAGTTGAAGGGGCCATGGAAGCCTCTTTTCATGAGGTTTTCCCCTATTAAGATTTTATCATGCACTAGGGTCCAGGTGAAGAAGTTGATTTTGGGGAGGGAGTCCTGATTCTAGACATTTTTCCATTTTGCCGAGTTTTGATGTTCTCTCATGGTATCAAGGAACTTGTTATAACCTTCTTTAACTGAGTACCCTTTGTCCCCCCAACCCCTGTTGTCTAGAGAGGTTTTGAGGATGGGGGCTTCCCCTTTCAGAAGATAGGTCAGGCGGTGAGCCTGAATTATAAGGTGTTGCGGAACACACCCCATGTTCCAGTCCCTCCAGCTACCATTTTCGTTCCAGGATGAGATGTCATACAACATATACTTGCTTGTGCCTAACATCCATCATTTTAGCTCCGTGAAACCTTCTTCACGGGGATTGAATTCCACCCCCAGAATTTGGCCCTGCCAAGTTCTTATTTTTTTCCCATTGCTCGAGATCCAGGAAAGTTGATCTTTGAAAAAGGGGGCAGGGAACTTTATTAATTTCCAGATTTGAGAACTTGTTTGCAGGGTTTGAGGTTTGTTCATGCTTCTCTTTCTTTTACCAAGTCTATACTTTTTGATGAGGGCCAACTTCCACCAGTCATTATCTCCTTTTACTAACCTCCAGATGAGTTAATGTTTAGCTCCCATTGTTGAATTGGTGATTTCAGGATCCCTGATTCTGAGGCCACCGCTTTTTTTGGGTAGGGTGACTGTTTCCCAGCTAACCAAGTGGAATTTTTTGTGGTTGGCTTTCCCCCCTTGCCACAAGAATTTACGAATGAGTTGGGCCAGCTCTTTTAAGATTCCCTTTGGGGCTAGGAGGGTAGGGAATTGAAATAAAGGGAGGGTCGAGAAAACATATTTGATCAGAATTAACCTTCTTGCTGGGTTGAGCCACCTTAACCCCATGTTTCCATCTTTTCGTTAACCTTTTGGATAAAATGATGCCAAAACTTTCCAGTGAGCGCTTTGATGCAGAGGGGGAGGCCTAGGTATTTGAAGGATTTCTAGTCTTGGGTAATGGCGAATCCCATGATTTGAGCAATTCCTGCTCTGATAATTGTCGAGACATTCCAGGTATAAATTTAGCATTTTTCTTTGTTTAGGAGTCCTCCCGAAACTAGAAGGAAGGTATCTAGTACTTGAAGGATTCTTCTGGCTAGGGCTTTTGAGGTTCCGCTTAGGAGGATTGTGTCATCTACAAATTGAGAGTGGTTCATTGTTTTAACTCTTTGAGCGATTTTTATTCCTGGGATAGTGCCATTTGTGCTTTCCCATTTGAGATGTCTGTTTAGGGATTCTTCGATGATCACAAAAATCAATGGGGAAAGGGGGCATACCTATCTTAGTCCCCTAGATGCATTGAAAAAAGGACTCGGTCTTCCATTTAGGAGGGGCGCTATCCAAAGGGAGGCAATATAGGAGTATATCCATTCCATGAAGCTTTGACTGAAGCCAAATTTTCTCATAACTTTGAAAAGGAAATTATGTTCCACTCTGTCAAAGGCATTAGCCATGTCTAGTTTTATAGCCATGCCTGAGTCCCCCTGGGAGCTACTGGCATGAATTGCCTCTTGGACCAGGATGAAGTTATCCCAAATTTGGCGGCCCACTACAAAGCCTCCTTGGTTTGGCAGGATTAGTGAGATGAGAAAGGGGTTTAGTCTATTTGCACTAATTTTGGAGAGGATTTTGTAGAAAATATTACACAGGGAGATGGGCTTGAAGCAGTTTAGATAGGAAGATCTAGGATATTTTGGGAGGAGAGCAAGGAAAGAAGATTTAGTTGCTCCTACCAACTTTTTAGCCTTGTGTGCGAAACACACCATTCTTATGAAGTATTTTTTGATGATATGCCAACATTTTTTATAGAAATGTAGTGTGAAGCCATCTGGGCCCAGGGCTTTGTCGTCTTGGAATTGGTTCATAGCTTTTAGGATTTCTGCTTCTTCAATGGGTTTGTCCAGGTGGACGTTATCTCCTTAGTTATATTTCTGGGAATGTGTTGGAGAAAGACTTCAATTAGTTGATTCTCATCCTTGTTAGAGGTGGTGTATAGATTTTGGAAATGCAAGGAAGCATGCTGCTTGATTTGGGTGAAATCCTTTAGGATTTCACCATCGGGGGTTTTGAGTTCTGAGATTTGATTTGACTAGTTCCTGACTTTAGCTTGGTTGTGAAAGAAGGACATGTTTTGGTCTCCTGCTTTCAACCAGAGACTCCTGGATTTTAGGCGCCAAGTGATTTCCTCTTCTGCTAGAGCTTGAAGATACTATTTGTGAAGTTTTTATTCTTGGATGAGGAGGTTTTGCTGAATCTCTGTAGTTTCCATTTCTTCGTGCAAAGATTCCAGCTGAAACGTTTTGTCTTTGGATTTGCTTTGTGAATATTTTTTAGCCCAACTCTTTAAGAGATCTTTTACTAATTTTAGCTTCTGCTCCCATATGTAATTTGGTGAGCTTGTGATCCACTGGTTCCATAATTGGGAGATGGATTGGATGGGTTTGGGGCAATCCAACCAAAGGGGGTTGAGTTTGAAGGGGATTGGGCCTTATTATTTTTGAGCTTCGAAGGTCAGTCTTATGGGACGGTGATCTGAGCCTACCTAGGGGAGATTCATAGAGCACGGTTTGTCAGGGAGGGACAACAACGAGCTGCTGATAAAAAATCTACCTAACCTTGTGGCTATGTGCCCAAGCCCTTCTCTTCTATTATTCCAAGTGTAAATTCCCTTGTTTGAGGGAACATCAAAGATATCTAGGTCTGAAATAAGGTCCTCCAACCTTTCCCGGAATTGATCTATATTACTAAGAAAAATATAGAAAATCTATATTTTTTTGTAAGTGAGTTAGAGAATCTATATTACTGAGAAAAATATGGTACAAAAGGAGAAGAGATGTGTTCCCTGATCTTCCAAAAAGGAAACTAGATCAAGGGTCCCGAAGTTGCGCTGTCTACATTAATGAGGGGATGGCTGGGCTGCCACCCTGGGAAACCGAATCAGTCTCCGAAAACTTGTTTGAAAAAACTATACCATAACATAAACAAAAACCAAAAGTGTAGAGCAGGGGTGGCTCATACACTGATAAACAAACTGACCAAGGGTTGAGACTACGCTAGTCCAATAGGATTGGATGGATTTCATCTCCTTCCTTTCTTCCCTCATCCTCCTTTCTTTTCTCCACCATGCACGTATTCTTGATGCAGGCTGGTGTTCTGCGTCCATCTGCTGGAGTGATGTCCATCTGCTGGAGTGATGTCCATGTGATGGACATAGTGAAGGTATAGGTGGAATTGCCCTACCATTCATTCCATTCTTTTATTTAGGCTCCTCTGGTCCTATGTTATTCTTCTTGTACTAGCCTCCAGGTTGCTGAGGTGGCTCAGAATTTCTGTGAGCTCCTTCTTGTGGCCCCGTTTTTCCACCCTGCTAGTCTCGTTCCTGTTAGCTCTCAGCTTACTTATCAACGTTTTTGTGTGCCAAGATTACTCCATCGTTTTGTGGTAGAGGGTTGTCTTGGGTTGTGTGGCCCCTGGGTCCCTTATTCCGTCCACTTCTTGGATGAGTTCCTCCCAGGATTTTCCCTGGTGCTTGGTGTTGACTTCTTGCTCACATCTGTCAATGAATGCTTTTCCCTTTGGATCGGCCTGCGCAGGAAAGGTTCCTTTGGCCTCTCTGGCCGCTTGCTCCATCCTTGTGATCTTCCTTGCACTTGTTGGAAATTCCTCCCCTCGGGGGCCTCTCTTACTCTGGGTATTCTTCATTCTCACCATCTCGGTTTGAATGCGATGGATTCTATCTTGAATTCATCCTTCGCTTCTATTCACCCCTTTTTGGTTTGTAGTATGGTCTCTGTAATTGTTGTTCTCTAGTTTGTAGCTATCCATGATGCTTCTTTTTTTAATGGGTTTCCCTGGTTGCGATCTTATCTTGGTAATCATGGGTCTCCCATAAAGGAATACCTTTTGGTCCCTTTTCATTGTTTCAGAGTGTGTGCGCTTGGGAACCCTGCCATTGTCCCTGTGCCAATCCATTGCCTTGCACGTTGTATGCCAATCATTTCCTCCCATCATAGTTGTGCGTGGGTGAGGTGTACCGATTCCTACCCACGACCTATCCTTTTGATCTTCGTCCTTTCCCTTCTGCGGATTAACCTTTCTTCTCTCCCACGGACAACCCCTATACTTCTTTCTATTGACAGGACCGTGGTGTTGTACCTCCTCTTTGCAAGATACCAAATATAAGAAATATGCAGAACAAAAATAAAATGCTAGAAATGACAGAATAATAGTAATATATCCAACATAATCTCCACAATAACATATAAATGATATAAGAACAACAATAGAAATAACACTTTGATTCAGAAAGAAATGTTCACAGGCCTCTTCGAGGGGGAAACCTCCAATCGAGAAGAACTTTGTTACAATAATCTCCAAGCTAGGGTTTTCATACCCTCGACCCTTATTTATACTAAATATGTCTATCAAGAGAAGCATCTAGAGGAAGATCCTTCTAGAAGCGAAAGATTCTATTTGGTCTTCTTACATCCACCTTATTCTATTTTATTGAAAGGCCTTATTAATATTGACCTTTATTACATTCAAATATATTAATCTACCTATGTGTGAGTTAGGACCATAACATGTTCGCCCCCTTAGAAACAACCTTGTCCTCAAGGCTTGAGATGTGGAAACTGCTGCAGAATGGTAGCTGGTTCCCAAGTGGCGTCTGCTGGAGTCGTATCTTTCCACTGGACTAGCACTTCCTTGATGGTTCTCTAACGTAGGTGATGCTCAGGCTAGTCCAAAAATGATTCTAGCTGTAGCCAAATGGATCCTTCTTCAACTAGCTCGGGAAGGTTGGTTTGAATTTGGCACCTAGTTCCAATCACCTTCTTTAAGGAGGAAACATGAAAAGATGGATGTAGCTTTGACTGACTGGGCAGAGCTAACTGATATGCAACTTGTCCCACACACTTGAGAACTGTATAAGGACCATAAAAATTGGGTGCTAGCTTCTGACAATGCTCGGTCTTGAGGGAAGTTTGCTTGTATGGTTGCAGTCA
Organism: Picea mariana; assembly: GCA_032191745.1. Classification (NCBI taxonomy): domain Eukaryota; kingdom Viridiplantae; phylum Streptophyta; class Pinopsida; order Pinales; family Pinaceae; genus Picea; species Picea mariana. Next base: position 39,623 of record JASDQU010683195.1, read on the forward strand.
CAG
>JASDQU010683196.1:29825-45983 GCA_032191745.1 Picea mariana
TCCCCCCCCCCCCCAAAGCAACTATGTTTCTTTCAATTATTTTCTTTGTGTAGTTAGAAAATGCAAGTGTCAACATCAGACATCATTGAACTATAATGTAAAATATTTAATGCATGATAGGCATATTTTAATATTTTAGTACTGTCATTTTGTTTCACTCCATGCACTTGATTTCCAATATGCAACAACTTATTTTGAAAATAAATCTTTCGTTGCAAACTGGGCGAGACAAAACAATAAAATTTACTATTAGACCAAGTTTATGGCCTTCATGAGACATATATAATTTTCTTTTATAAACGCAACAACTAGAATACAAATGCATAAGAACGATTTCCACTATGGCTCTAATTAGTTTTCTATTTTTAAACAATTTCACTTTGTAGCTACTTTGTTTCTAGCCTATCATTCGACTCCCAGATTTCTGAATTTGTTGGATTATATATTGATTCTTTGATTGTTTAGGTAATCTAGTATATCAAGTGGCTTGGTGCACTAAGTTCTGTATAAAATTCAAAACATGATTACATATTTTACTTGCATTACTGCATTCCACTGCATACTATATATGCTCTATTTGTGCTTTACAACACTAATATGCTTTTATGAAAAAACTCATCGATATTATTGTTCTTGTGATTTTTTGGCCATATATCATTGTTACAAATTATAAAGTGTACTAGAGTTTTAAATTGTCACCTCAGAAGCCTTAAAGTACATTTTCTCTCATTGTTTTATGATAAAACAAAGCAAGATGGAGTTGTTGTGTTAGGGAAATCTCTCATAACTTAGAAAAAATAAGGAATTGAATTCGATCTTAGATGAACTTGATGGACTTGGAACATGCTTTGCAACATCAATTTGTTTTCATAAACAAGACTTATTGTTCTACCATCCCAGTTATTCATTGTCGCTATAGAATCCTTATGAAATATGTAGTCTAAGTTACCTCTAACTTGCAACATAAAAAGTCCTAAGATTCAATTTCTTATCAACTTCTTCTAAAAAGTAGAAAAAATACTTACCTTCTTAGGTGAAGCAAGTAAAACATAGTTCTTATGAAAGCCCAACATTTGCAAACTTGTTAACACAAAACAATAACATTTATCAATATTGTAAGAATAGTTTTACTCTTTTGATCTTTTTTCATTTGATATAAGAGGTTTCAAGTTTGCTAATTGGTATGTGCATTTGAAATTGACTTCTTTAACTATTGTCAAAAACATGTTTCCAAATATAATTGTATTGTTTCTCTTACACTTTCTCTTGGTACAAAATGTAGTTTATGATATATGTTCAAATTTGTTGGATATTCATCTAACATAACAAATATTATTTTCAAACAACATGAGAAAAGGTAGTGATGACAAACAAAACAAGACAACAACATCCGAGATAGAAAATAAAAGGTAGACATTGTAAAATATGGATTCAAATGTCTCCTTCCAACATTCATTTGTTGACTTTTATTTTCTTACAATATATATGACTAAAAAAATAGTTTTTGTTCCAATCAACATTGAGGAATTGATTTGTTGAAAAATTGGGGAAGTTTTCGATGGAAATGTTGTTGTCATGTATAGAGCAATACTTGAAAAATTAGAAAATCCAATTGAGCTTTTGCGTGTAGATTTAACATATGCAAAAGGAGATATGGTTGTAACCTTGAATATTTGCAATAGTTTCATTGAACAACATCAAGAAAAACTCCTGCTAGGAAAATCCATTTGTATTACCAATTTCAAAGTTGGACCTAAAACCAACTATGATCATGGCAAAGCTGAATGTATTCTGATACTGGAACAATAGACTAGCATAGAAACATAGCACTTGTTTTTCAAGAATACAACTTCACGCCAAACACATCAATTAGAATATGTTTAGCGACAACAAAACACTATGTTATTGGAACAATAGGTGTAATTGTGACTAGTGCAAAGAAATTAGGCACACAATATACATTGGAAATCAAAGATGGAAATTCAAAAAATGATAAGAAAATAGTAAGTCTATTTCGATCCAAACATTTACAATACAATAGATTTATTTTCTTCTTATGTGCTTTCTAGGTAAAAAATGGAAACTAATGTATCTCCTTGTTAAAATGTAGCTACAATTATTTCCAACATTTGAAGTCGACTTTTCATTCATTGGGGAGCAAATTTCAATGAAAGAATTTCCTATGTTTCTATTCAAAAACATTGTGAAACCAAAAGAAACATATTCAAATGTATTGCACACATGGGAATCAACGTTCATTGCACCAATGTTAAAGGAAAATAAGGCCTTTGATGATCTAAAACTACTGCTTAAGTGAGAAAACCAGGTAAAATTTAGTAAGCATATATAGATTTGTTATATTATACATATTGTCCATTAAAAAAAGATTGGCTCATTTCAAATAGGTTCAAGGCACATTGACAGTAGAAAACATACATTTGAATCCTTTTCATCCTATATGCTCAAAGTGCAATTTAGAAGTAGAGTATTTTGGATAAATACAATAAACAATGTTGAAGTGTGCTAGATGTCAAGATCAAACACCCTTCGACTATTTACACAGGTTAAAGTGCATCATAGTCAACACAAAAATACAAAAGTGTCATGTTCTCTTAAAGATGACATCTTAAGAAACCTTTTGCTAAATTTAACAACATTTTCATACGAAGATTATCTGAAAGAAAAATATTATGTTACCTATATGCTTCATGACTTTATTCTCCATGGAAAATTTATGCTCAATCAAGACAATACAATAGTCGAGGTAGAGAAAACTGTAGGAGAATAAGATTTTCTTTTTCTAGTTTTTGCAAAAAAAAAACGCAAACAAAAAAAGGTATGTTTCAAATGATTATTTTACTAAGTTCCTTTCAAGCTTAGTCTTGCAATTTTTCTCCAACTATTCTAACATTCAATCTCATTTTCAATTGCAGGGACAAATTTGTCAAATAGGAGTAGAATCACTAAGTATTGCCAAGGAGACAAAAAACTAATATTTTTTGGAATACAATTGTCTACTCTAATTTCCTCCACGATTATATTTTACATTTGAACTTTAAGAACCAATACAATTTAACTTCCATCTGAAAGTAGCATTTTCTTGCACAGTTAGATCCAATAATTTGGATTCGTTAATAACATTTGTTTTGATATCTCTATGCCCTTTAGAATTATTACTATCGATATACATGGCTTTATAACATATGTGTTGTATATTAAAAAACAATGATCAAGTAAATACTTGAATTTCTAAGTCTTTTTTTTTTTTAATTTTGAAATTTATTCATCATCAACTTTTCCTATCAACTTTTGTGTTTACATATGAGAAGTTGTATTTTCCTTTAAGCTACCTTGCATGGAGAAATCATATTATGTGCTGAGCTATTGTCTTTTGACATTATGAAGATGTAATAACTATTTTCTTAACCTTTTCAATCAATTATAGTTTTTTAGTCACAATTTGTTGTCTTTTCCAAGTATATTTTACTCAATAGTAATTTGTTGTGTATTTTTTCCTATATTCAAAAGTTTTAAGGAAATCACAAGTTTAATGAAATATATTTATGGAAAAATTTGAATATCATAAATTGTCAAACGTTTTTTATATTGTCACCTTCAATATTACTAAACATATGCTTACATATATATAATACAATAAACATAAATATTTTAATTTATATTATCTCCAACGAATTACAAATATCTTATCACTTTTATATTTTAAATATATTAAAATATAAATATATGAATAATCAACTTAATGTTCATTAAACACCTTCATTGGTATGAATTGGTACCATAAAGGTTTTTAAGTATAACCTACACTTATTAAGTTTGATGTTCTTATTCTATTTTTCTCCATATTATAATGGTTTTAATGAAATGGAAATCATTTTCATGTAGCCTTATTGTTAATTTAAATTTAAATTGTTACATCTTTTTATTCATAGTCTATTTTTTAATTTTCTTCTAAATAAAACAAGAAATCAATTTAATATTTAATTTTAAATTGATTTCTATCGTTACACTTTATTGTACATGCGTTAAAGTCATAAAATTTATAGCACTAAACTTTTGACTTTCAACTATATAAAAATATTATATTAAAGAATATTTATAAAATCTAGTTGTAACCATCATCAACAAAGATGTTGTAAAGATGCCCAGCCTTGGCTAAACTATTGGGGGATCATGGAAGACACCATTTTGTAGAATAAGGATACTATTAACAATATCATCAAATCAAAATTGAAGGAGAAAATTTGGTGTGATAGCGAGTTAGAGGAAAAAAGAAAATTAAGGTATTATAAGGATGTAATCAACCATAATATAGAAGATAAAAATTATCTCTTTGTTTTGACAAGTGTAAAAAAAAAAAGCATTGCTAAGATAAGAACAAATTCTCATGAGCTCCATAAGTGAAACTGGGTGTTGGTCAATTCTCAATTCCTAAAATTCCATGGGATGAAACTGGGTGACACTAAGAAGGTTGAAGATGAAAAGCACTTTATCTTAGATTGTCCAAACCATACCCAAATTAGATCTCAATTTGAAAATATTTTTCACACTACCAACCTTTCTAACCTTTTAACTCAACAAAACTATGACAATCTTCGAAATATTCTCTTAATGCTTTTCGAGCAGATAAGAAAAATTATAAACAATTGCAAGTAATTTGTTACCCTCTTAAGGCCTGATAGACCAATTCGATCTCAGTAGATGTTAATCATCATCATCATCATCATCAATAAATTAAATCATTCAATTTTGGGATGTTTCACCAAAGAAATGCTTATTTTATACCTTAGAAAGGGAAATTACCTCTACAAAACCTTATATCCCTTATGATGCACCAAAATTTGATCCACGGGTGAGAAGGTAGGGATTAGATCGAAGCATAGGAAGTCGAGTGGGATGACCAAAATTACAACATATTATCTGTCTGGTCTAGTGATTTTCAAGTATTGTAATCCTCGTACTTAGGTCCAAACACTACCTCTGAGGGAATTGAATCTGTTGATGACTTCGTCGGGGATGATATATTATCCGAGTTCCCATGCTTGACTATTATCTTTGCTTAATCCTACAGGATAAATAGGAATACCAATTCATATACTTTGATTGTGTCAAACGTCAATAAGTGTATTTATATAGTTGAGGTAATTGTGTCTTATTTATGTTAATAAACATTAAAATTTTATGTTAATAAATTTTAAAATTTTATGTTTAACATAAAATTTTAAAATAATAACCATGTTTATTGTAATTCATAGATTTTGATTATGTCAAATGTCACTAAGTGTATTCTATAGTTGAGTTTGAGGTAATTTTGTCACGTATATAGTGTTAATATAATATTAATTACTATATTACTATAATGATAATGTTAATAAATTCTAAAATATATAAATTTGAATTTTTTAATATAAAAATAAAAAGATTAACCATCATGGTAATAATAATTGTTGGAATGAACACATTCATCATASTGGGAACGATTTACAGCTAGTGTTTGAGCTTGTTCTCAGATATTAGGGTTCATAACTGAGCATAATGGTAGTCAGAGGAGGAGGGAGAGGGACTCCCTCCTAAAAACAAGTGGTAGTGGATAGAGGGAAAGGCCCAYGCAAAATAGGATTCAAAACCACACTGTCAGGTCCATCGGGATTGGTGTCAGAAAAACAGAGTGAGGAAACCCATGAGAAACGAGACATAAAAGGGGAGGAGAGTAAATAAACACGTGGCAAGGAACCCGAGCCATCAAACCCACCGAGAGCGGGAGGGAGAAACCCATGCAAACCGAAGACGACATTGATCCCAAAAGTGATTCTCGAAGCTCCGTAAACGCAAGAATATAGGGACCAAATGAAGACGCATGCTCTGATATGAAAATTTATGGGGTTGTGTCCCACTGAAAAAATCTTGTGCAACTAGGTCAAACATCACTGAAAACCAAATGGAGAGGTGGATCTACACCTAACATCAAAAGAGTTTTTTACAACAATATTCATAAATCTATAAGACAAAGACAACATGTTTGAAGGAGGCCCTTATTTCTATCCCTCAACTGGACTATATATGAGACCCTGGAAGGAGAAMTTATCCCCARAGAATGAGACTTTTAAATGTGTTCAAGTCTAGCTCAGGCTCTACTCCCTACCATTGGACTATTGGCTCTTGTCCACCCTTGACGCAATAGGAAATAAACTGGGAAGTTTTTTTAAGGCATTGGATGCGACTTTAAAAGGGAAGTACACCTCATTTGCAAGAATATGTATTGATATGGACGTTTAAGGTGTGCTACCAGAACCAATATGTCTAGAATTCAGGGATGAGGAATGGATCCAAAACATAGATTATGAACATTTTTTGTTTAGATGTAGAAGATGTCATGAACACGGTCACCTACTCAGGGAATGCACGTTAACTAGAAAGACGAAACAAGAAAAATTAAAACAGAACCAAGATGAAGAAGGCTTTGTATGACAAAATTATAAAGGCAAAGGAAACCGAAGGCAAAAAAAAACCCCTGCTAATAGTCACCCAGAAACAAAAAATATATTCAAAGGCCTAGGGACTCAAGCACAGGCCGGTGAAATGGGGCAGGACATGAAAGGGGAAAAAGAGAAAGAGGAGAAGGAGAACAATAAAATATTGGAGCAACAAAACCTTCAGGAAAATATAGGCAACGACAGATTTTCCACTGGCAAAGGTAGATGAGACCAGAATATCCCAATGCATAAGGGGGATGGGGACTCTGAAATGACTCTGAGTGAGGTTGAAAATGAGGATCTCGATCTAAGAGACATCGTCTAAAGGGAAGGGATAGATCTCCATAATATTTTAGAGCAGTGGAAAAATCAAGGGATGGAGAACATACCGTCGGAACAACTAGATCGCATCCAGTACCTCTTCCTATTGAGGGAGGAAGCAAAAGGAAGAGGAACAAAACAAATTCATGGAGAGATAGGGACCCTAGGTATCAATGCAGGAGACAGTCAACATCAACAATATCGAAAACAAGCTAAGAAGAAAAAGGGGAGGAAATCTAACAGTGTGGCCTTACAGGAATTAGGAGCGTTGCTGATAAACTCAAGTAAGATAAAAAAATTGTTCCCTACCCCCCCCTAAATGTTTAAAATTAAGGTTATCACTTGGAATATAAGAGGCCTGAACAAACTCAAAAAATAAAGAATTCTAAGAAATAAACTCAAAACCAAAAAAAAAGACGTTTGTTTTATTCAAGAAACCAAATGTACCTCAGAAAAGCATGTACAAATAAGTAAGGCAAATTGGAATAGCTATAGTGTTTTAAATATAGATAGTCAAAATGTTGTTGGAGGCATTCTCACCCTTTGGAAACCTTAAAATGTGGATATTCTCTCGACAAAAGCTACTAAAAAATATCTAACAGTAATCATGCAAGTGATAGGAAGTCCAGAGAGGGTTATGTGCATGATTTTTTATGGCCCTCAACTGCTAGAAGATAAAAAACCAATGATGTTAGATCTAGAAAAATTAAGGGATCAAAATCGGAAACCTCACTAGATTTTAGTAGGTGACTTCAATATGATCACTACTTTGGATGAAAAGAAAGGAGGCATAAGAAGAATGGATAGAGATGCAGAGGATTTCTCAGCTTTCATAGAAAAAACCAAGCTAGTTGATATCAAAACTAGTAATGGGCAGTTCACATGGAATAACAAAAGAATCCACCACCAACAAATAACTTCGAGATTAGACATGTTCTTAATATAGGAATCAATATTCATGCAGGGTATAATAATGGAAGGAAACATACTTCCTTGGGGGGGGCTTAGAACACTGCCTTGTTTAATTGGAGGAAAATTTCCAGGTAACCCCCAAAAATAGACCATTCTGATTCAAAAGTTTCTGGATTGAGCACCCAACTTTCAAGGAGAACATAAAGATTTGGTGGAAAGAGGACATCAAAGAGCATGGAAAAAAATGTTTAAACTCCAAAGAAGATTAAAATACATCAAAGAAAAACACAAGAAATGGAACAAAAAAGTCTTTGGGAATATTGACCAGGCTAAAAAAATTCTAAAAGAGAAAATTGGACAGCTCCAAGAACAGTGTATCCAAGAAGGCTATAATGAGGATAAGAAAAAATAGGAGAACCATTTGATTAAGGAGTGGTAAACATGATGCAATCAAGAGGAGATCATGTGGAGACAAAATTCCAGAGTGATATGGTTAAAGGAAGGAGAAAAGAATACAAAGTTCTTCCACAGGTCGACTTTAGCAAGAAGAACACATAATAAAATTTTGAATATCTGTGACCAGAAAGGGGTAGAGAAAGAATCCCACCAGGACATTGAAATCACAACTTGAATCTAATTAAACCAATCTCTCCTGAAGAGGTGGACCAAGTGATCCAGGAAATGCCAAATGGGAAAGCCCCATGACCTGATGGTTTTACTGCAKACTTCTTCAAAGCATGTTGGGATGTGGTCAAATATGACATTTATGACATAGTGGAAGACTCAAGACGCTCGACATCAATCCTGAAAGACCCAAAATTCACTCTRATAACTTTGATACCCAAAGAGAATGAGGCGAGGAATCCATATAGATAGAGACTGATTTCCCTTTCTAATGTGGTGTAAAATATTATATCGAAATTTATCGCTAATAAACTGAAGCCCGTACTCCCCATTTTTATTTCAAAGGAGGAGTCAGGCTTTGTTGAGGGAAGACAAATAATGGATAACATCATTCTAGACCATGAAATAATTCATACTCTTAAGATAAAAAAAAATTCTGGTATGATAATCCAACTTGAATTTGCCAAAGCATACAACAAACTAAGATGAAACTATATGAAAAAAGCATTGGAAGCCTTGGGATTTTACAAGCAATGGATCAAGTGGGTAATAACTCTGGTGTCTACAACTAACTTCTAACTTCTGGTCAATAGATCCCCAAAAAAACTTTTTTACCCTTTCATGGGCCTTGGACAAGGGGGTCTGTTTTCACCCTTCTTGTTTATCATTATGATGGAAGGGTTTAGTAGAACGATAAAATATGCAACGAAAGAAGTAACTGTAAAAGGACTCAGACTATATGAAGAGTTCCCTACAACAACTCATCAACAATTTATGGGTAATACAATGTTGCATGGAATACCCATTGTTAAGGAGGCTAGAGCCTACAAGAATATCCTAGCTGATTTCGAAGAAGCCTCAAGGACACATATAAACCACTCAAAATATATGATTTAATTATTTAACACCAATTTTGGAGTCCAAAGGAATCTCTCCAACATCATGGGGTCTGAGAGAAAAAACCTGCCCATTAGATATTTGGGTGTGCCCCTAATGAACAAAGCAATTAAATACACTACCTAGGAAGGGATCATCACCAAGCTACAAGAGAGAGTAAAAATATGGACCTACAAAACCCTCAATTTAGATGGGCGCTTGATTCTAACAAAGGCAATTTTACAAGTGATCCTGACTTATTTGATGTCAATCTTCCAAGACCCCAAAGGTATTTTACAGAAAATCAGAACAATCGAAAGAAATTTCTTATGGAGAGGCATAAAGGATAAAAGGGAATGGGCCCTAGTGGCCTGGGAGAAAATGTGTTGGCCCAAGAGAAAAGGATTTCTCTGTCTATAAGACCCAAATGTAAAAACCACAACCTATGGTGCAAAAATGTGGTGGAGATGGATTAAAGAAGTATCGACGTCGTGGGCTATATTGTGAAAAGAAAAATATTCTCTAGGTATCAGTCACCAGGAGTTAATTAGGTTCACATGAATAGGAGAGGGATCAACCATCTGGTCATTAGGGTGGAGGAATAAAAGGTGGATCCAGGAACATAGTTTTTGGGAAATCGGGAATGGAAAAACAACAAGATTTTTGGAAGATGCATGGTAACAATAACCCAAGATGGAAAACCAAGACAGGGATAGAATCAAACAAGAGATGTAGGGAAAAGATAAACTCATATTTTTTCAATACTGGAGGAGATACCAAAATGGAGAACATGGGACAGTTTCCAAAATCAAGATAACACTCGAGACAAGCAACTAGTCAAAGAGATAGAGGAAGTGGAGAAAAGGAAGATCTGGTTCTTGGAGGAGTAAGACCAATTGATATGGGGGAGGAAATATGGTGGATAATTCTCACAGAAAGAAGCTAGATATTATATAGAAGGCTAAGCCCAGTGAGAAATGGAACCTCATTGGGAACGAATATGGAGTCACCCTCAATGGAAAAACATTAAAATATTTAAATGGCTAGTACTATAGAAGAAAATATTGACCTGGGAAAACCTTGTAAAAAGAGGCTTCCATGGGCCCTAAAGATGTCATCTCTGTGAGGTCCAGGAGGAAACCACAGATCACCTGCTAGATGAGTGCACCTACACATATGATATCTAGGACTGGGTAGCAATGGTATTTCTCCAAACAGATAGGGTAAGGGGAAACATTAGAGCCGCTTTAAAGAACTGGAAAGAGATATACAATCAAAATGAAGTGGTTAACCTATGTTGGGGGTGTTACAAAGAAATCCCCCTATGGACAAGTGGATTCCCTATTGGGATCTAGAATCCTAAGACCAAGACAGAAAGGGTGCTAACATTGGTCACTGTTACATATCAAAATTACTCACTTCAATAGTGTCGCAAGTGTCGTCATTACAAGTGTTGTAAGTGTCGCATATTGTCCGCAAGTGTCGCATCTTGACCACAAGTGTCGCAAGTGTCACAAACAACATACTCCCATATTGCCTATGTCATGCCTCTAACGACATCATAAGGACACTTAAGACACCTCAAAGACTAGTTTTGAAGAAGAGAAATCAGTTGACAAGGAGTACAAGCCTTTTGCCATTGGAAAAGCCAGTCAAAAAATGGATTTTGGAGGGAAGCGCTCCCCTAACCACTGTCAGGGAGTGCTAGTGCTTCCTAGGCCTCTTTGGGGGAGCTCTCAAATGCTTTGTGTACCCTTTTGGGGGAGCTCTACCTTTTCTGAGAAGTTTTTTGGTTTCTTGAGGTAAAACAGGTAAGAATCCCCTCAATTTCTGAAGGTGGTTGGATTCAAATAGAAGGTCAAGGCATGATCTTAGGGAAGATACTCAACTGAAGGATAAGAATCATCAACTTATCCCAAATATATCTCAAGTGTTTGGGACTCTCCAAGGTTATATAAGGAAGCCTCCTCGTGGTGAATTAAAGAGGAGAGACTAGAGATTGATACCAAACTTATGATCCTATAAGTGGTATTGACAAAATATATTGGAGATATTAAACTTATGATCTCATGAGTGATATTTCATCAAAGAAATCAATGTAGATCACTTGAGCAAAGGGGTTGGACAAGGAGAACCGAAAGAAGCTGTTGCACCTTCATCAAAGGATTGTAAGTACTTTTACTTGTTCTCATCAGTATATCAATGCTTGGCCTGTTTCTTTCAAACTTATGTTTGTTCCACATGAGTTTGTCTTCAATATATAGATATATATTTGAGATAATATAAGTAGAATAGGAATTCCATTGTATATTTGTTTGTTCTACAGGACCTATCAGGGAGCTCGAGATCGAAGCTCAGCTTGGACTTTGCAAGGACAAACGTCATTAATAAGGTACATATCTTTCTTCTTCTCCTTCATATATTGGCTTGATTAGACCTAAAAGGATGTCAGTGTCCATGCTAATAACTTTTCTTTCTTGGCCTTAGGAGTCTAGAGACCAAGAGGGAATCCACTTGTTCACAAGAGGATTCATCTGTAATAGTTACTAACATCCTTTTAAATCAAGTTAAACTAATGTATAGAGAAGAGGAAGAAAGGTGTACCTTTTTAACGATGTTCTTCCTCACACAGTTCAAGTTGAGATTTGATCCCCAAGCTCCTCGATAAGTCCTGCAATCCAATAAAAGACAGAACAAGCTTCGTATTCTACTAAGATTAGCTTGAAACCAGATCTATCTAATAGAGACAAGTTCATGTAGAATAAACAAAACCTTGAAATAAATAGGCCAAGCACATATGTATATTAATGAGAACAATAGAGAATACTTACAGACCTTTGATAAAGGTGCAACAGCTTCTCCTAGATCTCATTGTCCAACCCTTTTCTCAAGTAATCCACACACAAACTGATTATTCTTCAATGTTATCTCCCTTATGATATCATAAGTTTGATGCCTTTAATGTCTCCCCTCCTTATGAGATCATAAGTTATATGCTTCTCTAAAACTCCATATGCTTCTTTTTCCATGAGAAGGCCTCCTTATATAAGCTTGGAGAGACCTAACCACCTTATAGATTCTTGGGATAGGTTGAGGATATTTCTCCTTCATTTGTGGATCCTCCTTGAGATCCAACCTTGACCTCAGATTCGAATCCAATCGATTTCCAAGATGAAGGGGATTTTCCTCTGATTTTCCTCAACATCCCAAGATTTTCTCAAATAGGCCAGCGCTCCCCCAAAAAGGTGCACAGAGAATTGAAAAACTCCCCCAAATAAGGTTAGGGAGTGCTAGCAGTCCCTCATACTTGGTAGGGGAGTGCTGCCAAAAATTTCCTCAAAAAATCCCAACGCTCCCCTAGAATGGTGTCCAGAGTGTTGCGACGCTCCCCCAAAGAGGGGTAGGGAGCATTGCCACTCCCTGACAGTGGGTAGGGGAGTGTTTCCCTTAAAAATTCATTTTTAAGTGGCCTTTTTCATGGTAAATTTTTTTTACTCATTGTCATGTGATTTCTCCTTCTTAAACTAGTGTTTGAAGGTGTCTTAAGTGTCCTTGTGATGTCATTAGAGACACGACATAGGCAAGATGGCAGTATGATGTTTGGGACACTTATGGTAAAAAATGTGACACTTGCGACACTTCTAACAATGACAATAGGTCATCATTGAAGTGAGTAATTTTGATATGTAACAGATTCCCCCCCAAAGTGCAAAGTTAGAAGACGGAAAATGATGACTGAAGTACTTTGTAGAATTTTTCGAGCAAGGGTATGGACTTAGAGAACCTGGTAGAAGCTACACACAACCATCAAACAAATATTATGATATGTTTCAAATCCAAGGCAAGCATACCTATGATTGAGTGATAAATACTTTTAAGGTATGGATTCCATAAGATACACCGTGGATCCATAATTATATTGACAAATAGGTATATCCACCAAAGATACAATGTGGATCTATACTTCCATGACATGAACTAATCGTAGCCATGAAAAATACACAGTGGATCTATGAAATGACAATACATAGCCACAGACCAATACAAAGTAGATCTATGTGACAATATATGTGTCAATGTTCAAGAGAAACTCCGTCGCAACTTGGGCAAAGTACATATTAGAGTGATCACTCAACCCAGGGTATTCTTACCGATCCCGATGTAGTAAAAATATAAGCATGTGAATAGATGTCCTGATGTCGAACATGGAAGAAGCCACTTGATTACTAGTCACTGAGGTAAACCATTAACAAGTGCGAGGGAAATCACCATTGATGTCAATGATTCCCAAGGTACTCTAGTACATTCCAAAAAATTTGATTAGATGAGTTGAAATCAAACATATATGGAATCATTCAATCAAAGGTCAATGATGTAAACCCACTATCGGATGAGAGGAGGCCTTCCATTAAGGCATGCATGTTCCAAGGTACTAATTGGTTTCTAAGTCTAGTTCTCGGATAATGTGTCGAAGTTGACAGGAACAGACTCGTCGAAGGAGGGCCTTGATGTATCCCCCATCAATAACATGAAACTGACACAGATATGTAAATTAGTAGATCAAATGAACATGGACTGACACGGGTATTGAAACAGAATATTTTTTATGGCTGACTCTCGAGGTAGATACTTCCCTTGAACAACGAGGCACAACAGCAAAAACATGACATGGACCAAAACATGATGATGTAGTGAATACTGTGAATTTCGTCGGGTGACCCAAAGGAGTAAGAAAACTCAGAGGATTGGTTCAGTGAAGAGGTTCAGTGGATAAAAATGTGTGCAAAGACAAAGTGTCGTGTTCAAGGGAAACCGTAAGAGTGACTGGTGATGTTTTCAAAAACTGCTTGGCTTTCTTCTTTCAAAATTTTCCCCCATCCAGATAGACGAGTACCTCTTTTTAATTTAACGAGCTCGAGGAGCATAACACATGATCGATATAACTCACCTTCAGTAAGTCCATCTTCCTTTGTTTAACGAAGTGGAAGAAKTAAGGGTTCGGTCCCATATGGGCCCTTCAATGTATGATTTTTTAACGAGTCCAGAGAAGGTAAACTCGGTGATTTTTCATAATTAGAGAGTCTAAAAAGAACTTAAAGATAACTCCAAGGTTTCCCTTTTTCGTAATGTTAGTCTCGTGAGTCCGATAAAGAGATAAATTATCACTTGAAAGATGCCCTTTGAAACTTTTTAATGAGTGGGAAAGGAAGCAAGATCAGTCGGCAATATTTTCATGTTTAGAGAGTCTGAAAAGAGATTAAAGGAGACTCCAGGGGGTTCATTTTTCGTATAACCTTTACGAGTCTGAAAAAAGTGAAAAAAGTTTACTTGGTTACATTCTCATGTATTTTTGAGCATGAGAAAGAACAAAGACTAAGCTCGGTATTGGTTTCATTTTTACACAAGCTTGAAATGAAATTAAACGTATGCTTGTAAATTCCCAACGTAAAGTCCAAAGGTAGGGATACCTATGGATGGTTGGTACTTTGTGCCCATATTGAAAGTTTGGTGGCTTAACTCCAGAAAGATAATCAAAGGCTGGAGACATGCCCCCCAAGCTTCAATTCATTCACCAACTTTGAGGTTGTCACCAATTTCTATACTATATGGAGAAAAAGGATATAGGTGGATGAAATGAAGGTTCAAATAAGAGACCTAACGAAAGAATTGAATCGACAGGAGAGGTGAATGTTTCATTTTTTAACGAGCTTGACACAGAAAAGAACTATGCTGAAGGTTCTGGGTTCAATCCCTAGATTTCAGTTTCATTTTTTAACGAGCTTGACACAGAGAAGTAAATTATGCTCATGGCGTCTATTTAATTTTTTAACGAGATTGCCACAGAGAAGAGAAACTATCCTCGTGACCTCTTCTTGATCATGGATTCCAAGAGGATAATTCCCTAGAAGGAACACATGTCAAGGGACAAAATTCAATCATGGCTTCGAAGAGATCTTCACTAGATGAAAGAGAAGAACCCTGAAAGGAATACATGTCAACGACCTTGACAAGGGTAGGGAGATCTGGCTCTAATATCCCTATCGAAGAGATCACCATGTCAACTACCGGATATAAGTCACAAAAGACTGAGCTTATGGTGGGAGGCTCATCTTCATCGGTAACTTAAGGCATGGGAGATAACACCACATAATTGA
Organism: Picea mariana; assembly: GCA_032191745.1. NCBI lineage: Eukaryota > Viridiplantae > Streptophyta > Pinopsida > Pinales > Pinaceae > Picea > Picea mariana. Next base: position 45,205 of record JASDQU010683196.1, read on the forward strand.
CCTGTGGTGGGGGCGATACCGTCTGCATATAATAACCTCTTAGGGAGGTCATTGGGTTGGTAATCAAGTCAGGATCAACACATAAAATTTGATCAATAGTTACAATTCTTCCATCATGAGGGAAAGATATCACACAAAAAAAAGTGGACACAATAGATTTCATGGCATAGACATAATCTCGCCCAAGGAGTAAATCGAAATCCAAGGGGTCCTGGACCACCATAACATCAATAAAGATAGTTTTCCCTCCCAAAGTCATAGGAAACTGAGGAAGGCCTCCTAAAGGGTGACTAGTTCTTCTTTTAAAAGAGAACAGAGTCTGGGTAACCGGCACAAGATGAGGATAACCAAAATCTTGCCAAGAAAGAGAGAACAAAATACTAATGGACGATCCTTCGTTTATCAGTGTTTGAGGAACGTCCCAATCAAAAACTTGTATTGTAATCTTGAAAGGAATGTGAGAGGGAAGACAAGATCTAGTTAGCGCACTCCAATAAAAAAGGATGGCCTCAATACTTGGAGGGGGTTTCACGAGAGAAGGAGGAGTGCCCCCCAACATAGTAGATTATGTATCAACAAGGAAAACATGGGCAATATTGGGTTTACTCTCTATAGGGAGAGTAGGATCGACTGATGATGGGATCGGATCGACCACATTGACACTCTTTAGAGGAAGAGTGGGATTGACTGATGATGTAACCAGAGAAAACACTGTGGCACTCTTCGGATGAAGGGTGGGACTGACTGAGGAAGGGACTGGATCAGTCACTTTGGTACTC